>NQII01006996.1:22609-48323 GCA_002778355.1 Clitarchus hookeri | reverse complement strand
ATATATATATATATATATATATACCAGGTTGTACCATTATAAAAATCCGGATATTAACAAGAAGTTGATGTAACTAATTAGCATACTTTTCTCTACATGGGTGCAAATAAATTTTAGTGAAACCTCTTCTTACAAAATTGCGGATAAATGAGGCTTTGCATAGACAATTTTGATGGATAAAATTGATTCTGTCAGAATACACATTTAAGTTGAAATTTGTTTTGTATTTTCGTAGATAAAAAATTCTTAGCTAAAATGTTTATATGGCCGTAATTTTAGAAATATGTGTGTCTGACCCTCTCAAAGTTCATAAGTTTACATTGCCTGCCATAGTGTTACTTGATTGTCAAATTTGGTAGAAATCGGTTGTTTTATCGAAGATATCACGCAATTTTAATTTGTTTTGTGATACTATTTAAAAAAATTGCTGGCAAAATTTATTTTGTGCGTTCACATTTTATGGTTGTTTTATACATCCAGCATACAAAGATTCATTGGAATTAAATACACGGTTTCGACAATATAAAATACAAAAGTAAAATAGCTATATGGCCGCCATTTTGAAAATAAGTGTCTAACGTACCTAAAACATATCGGTTAACATCACCTACCTCAGTACCACTTGTTTGCCATATTTGGTAGGAATCGGTCAATTGTTTCCCGAGAGATGACATAAATATTTTATTTATTCATGTGGCACTATCTTAAAAAATGGATGAAAAAAGACGATTTATGTGAACACATTTTATGTTGATATATATACTCCCAGCATACAAAGTTAAGTTCGAATTGATTACAAGGTTTCGAAGATATAGCATAATATGCTAAAATAGCTAGACTGCCGCCATTTTAAAGATAAGCGTCTGACATACTTGAAACATATATTTACTTATCAACTGTATAATTACTACTTGTCTGCCAAATTTGGTAGCTATATGTCAATTGTTTCCCGAGATATTACTAAAAAAAACGTTATTAATTCATTAAACGCTATCTTACAAAATTGCAAAAAAAAAGTGGCTGTTTTTTTTGCGTATATGATCCTTGTAATATATACTGTCAGCGTACAAAATTTGGTTGAAATTGGTCAAATGGTATGGTAGTTGTACCAAATAAACATAAAATAAGTGCCTAATAAAATTAAATTACTTATATTTACCGGGACTATCGTAATATTACTTACGTGCCAAATTTGGCGAAAATTGTTTGAGTAGTTTATGAGATACAACGTAAAATCTTTTTATTTCATCTGTCGCTATCTTCCAAGATGGCGGACGAACAGCAATATTTACCTTGGAATTCAATGCTTACATCTTGCTCGGTCAGCGTAAAAAAATTTGGTTCAAATCGTTTGAATGATTTCCGACATATGACATATCACCCAACATTTTTCAATGGCCACTATTTTGAAAATAAGAGCCTGTCGTGGTCGATAACTAAAAAAGTCAGGTGTCCTTACTTAAAACTATATGTGTAATGAGTTTGAGGAAATTCGGTTCAAGCATTCAAAAAATGAAGGGGGAACACACACACGCACAGCAAACACACATTCACACACAGACTCACAGAAGGGAAAGTGATCACATAAGCCTCTATTTCCTTCGGAAAGTAGGCTAAAAACGCAACATTTGTATGACAAGTTGCGTTTTCGACCCACGCGATATTAATTTAATCCGTACACACACGAAACGGACTCGGGCTTAGAAACTAATACATCTGCTGAATAGAGCCAAAATATTGTACAAATATTTTAAATACTTGTTTGAATGTACCATACTGAGAAATTTTTTGTCGACAAGTATGTTTCATTACAATTAAAAAACGTAAAAAACTCATTTTTCAATATATTTACAGAAATAATATTTCGCTCCTCTCTTTTGTAATTGTAAATACACGTTACATTGTCATTTTGCGTTTACAAATAATACATTTGTAGGCCTACAAGAATTATTGGAATGTAAAAAGTGCGCTTTGGAAACAGCACACTTTATATAAAGCGATGCTACGATCATTACCGAATTTTGTAATTTGTTCGATTTCTTTGAGAGACAAGAACGGTATGCGGAATAAAATGTGAGTAGAATGATAAAGTATGTTTGGGGACATCGGCATCTGGCGACGGAGCTCGGAGCTGTTCATGTTCCGTCAATCCAGTTGGCCAGCAGCAATTTTTCCTTCAATATTTTCCTTTTCCCCTCGAAATCGACTAAATTAACCTAAAAAAATTTCCCATTTTTCCTCAAAAATTCCCCTTTTTTCCCTTAAGATTTCCCTTGTTACCCTTAAAAAGGCACCTATCCCCCCAGTTCCAAAAACGATCACCCGAAAGGAACTTTTCGATCCATCGGAAGGATTTGGGGTGGGGGGTAGTTTTTGAGGGCAGGGAAGTGGCGACCATATTTGTTTTATAAGCGTAGGGTATGCCAAATTGATACACGGGATCCAGTATCGGAGTCAGAGACAACCATCAGCCATCTTTGTTCTGTCAACCATCGTAGCTGCCATAATTTATCTAGGTTACATTGACCTTGACCCCATGTTCTTGAATGACCCTGTGATCTTGAATGACCTCAAAACACAAAAAATCTGAAAAATCCCAAAAAATCTGAAAATCCCAAAAAAAAACCAAAAATTCCCAAAATTCCCAATTTTTTTATTATTGAAAAATTTATATTAAAAATTATAAAATTACATTTTAAATGCACGGGCTTAGAGAGTACGAGGGCTGGAACCGACCAGCCACCATGTTATGATGTCACCCAACCACCATGTTGGACCCAGGGGACCTTAGACCCATTACCTTGACTATATAACTATGGCCATAGATAACTTTGAAAACAAAAAAACGAAAGAAAAATTGTAACAATTGAATAAAGTCATAAAAGTCAGAGAGCATATTATGTTACTGACTACTACCCTCTTGGATCAAGGTGACATTTACTTTTGACCTTTACCTGGTGACCTTTAACCTAAGAGTTTAAAAAATTAATAAAAAATATTATTATAAATGATTTTTAAGAATTATTTTCAAGAACTTACATTTCCGGAAGTCCCCTATAGTACCATGTCCAGCAGACGGCTGACCCCACTCCAATCAATCACATTAACATAGCTTCTTTCCAGTGTTTCTCATTCGTTAATTAGTCGGCAGGCCTCCACCCACCCTCCCCTTCGCTCATTTTGGTTTTTTCTTTTGTCATTTGTTTACATTTTCAACACCTTGGTGGCACTGATAACTCCTACCAACATGTTATATCTGGGTGACTTTCCCTTACATCACATATATGGCCTTTTCTCCACACCCAAATTGACACACCAATCCACACATGAATCCACAAACAAATCCACACCAATCCACACCAATTCATACCAATCCTCACCAATCCACAACAATCCTTCGCAATATGCTCTACAATCGCTCCACATGTCCACAATTAGCTCCACAATCTGCCCCGAGTTCTGCTCCAAAATCGCTCCACAATCGCTCCACATGCTCCACAATCCACTCCTCAATCTGCTCCGCAATCCAATCCGCCATCCGCTCCACAATCCGCTTCGCAATCTACTCCACAATCCTCCTCCGCAATCCTCACCAATCATCCAAAATATTTCCCCTTCTTCACCAATCCTCAGCAGTTCTCCTCCGCAATCCCCAGCAAACTTCACAAATTATCCGCAATCCTCCTCCGCAATTCACAGCGACCCATGCCAATTCTTCGATCAATACCAATGCTTGGATCAATCCCAATCATTAGCAATACTTCTCCGCAATCCACAGCAATCCATGTCAATCCTTCTTTCAATCCCAATCCTTCGATCAATTCTTCGGTTTGTCACCCTCCCATATGTATAGAAATTACATTCGTTCGCCAACTTTCTAAAAAATTTTACATATCGTTAGAATTGATGTATTTCATGCAGTCAACTGTTCATGCATTTTTATACTTAAGACTTTATCATCATTCTATATGCAGATCTTTCCGTTAATAGTCGAGTGCTCATAGCACCACTATAAAGTTGTAGGGGAAAAAGACACGAACACAAAAAACAAAGATAAACCAACTGTTTTATAATAATAATTTATTATTATTTTGTAATTACAAATTCAGAAGAAGGCATTCCATCACATCATGGGATATTTTTCCGATCCTTAAGTTTACTAACGATTGAAGTTATTTCGTTAATGTGGATGAGATCTCCGCGTTTTTGAAGGCCAATCAAATATCTGAGTCAATCAACAAGTTCATTCGGGTCTTCGGGAAATAGGTAGCTAGCATTCTCGGCGTATTCTGACTTCTTCATGTCTCTTGTTGCAGCAAATTTGTTGGAGGGTTGTGTCAGTTCACCAATAAAATCGCCATCATCGTCTTCAGCACTATCACTGTCTTCATGTTCATTTTCATCAATGCTCTCTTCATGATCATCTTCACATTCTGTTTCGTATTCAGTATTAAATTTTCTTTCCTTTCTCGCAGGAGTTGTATGATCATTAGTAGGGGCAGTGATATTTCGCGAAAATATTTCGAGACAAGATACAGTCCAAAACACTGTAGGGCCGTCCAGCTTCTTTGATTGGCTAAAAATGTTCTGGCCCTTGTCAACCGCTTGCCCACGAATCACGAAGGTTCAGTGTCGTAGTTACTTAGTCCTGAGTTTCTTGGGCAAAGACGGACACGGCAACAGCAGCCAATGGAGGCATAAAAACAGATGATGTGTGTATATAGCATTGAAGTCTACTGTGTGCTCCGATTTTTACGCGAAAAGTCACTGGCCCTACTCATTAGTATTCAGAGCCAACGACAGTTTATTTTGAAGTTTGTAGACTTCATGCGAAAGTGTCGCAAGTGTACATTCCACACACCCCGACTCTACTGCACTCATTCCGTCTTTAGCATTAACTATCATTAGAATAAAATTGTATGTTTTGGCGAAAAGGGATCTGGGACCGGAGATCGGAGCTGTTCATGCTCTGTCATTCCGGTCACCCAGTGACCATTTTCCCTAAAAATTTCCCTTTTTACCATCAAAATCGTTTAAATTTTCCTCAGAAAGTCCCTGTTTCCCTTAAAATTTTCCTCTTTCCCTTAAAATATTCCAATTTCCCTCAAAAAGCACCGATCCCCCAGCTGCTAAAACGATCCACCGAAAGTCAATTTTCGATCTATCGGAAATATTTGGGGGGATCATTTTCGAGGGCAGATAATTGGTGGCCATATTGGTTTTATAGGCATAGGGTATGCCAAATCGATGCACAGGGTCCAGGGTCCGGAGTCAGACCTAACCATCAGCCATATTTTTTCTGTCAGCCACATTTTGCCACCATGTGTGATGTTAGTGACCTTGACCTTTGACCTTGACCACAGTTACCTTTGACCTTTAACCCAAAAATTCCCAAATGTCCCAAAATCCGATGGACATGACCAAGTACAGCGATGTTATTACTGGGTACTTCCGTGTTCACTTCAAACCTCCTGAACTGCCTGAGCAAGTGGACAGATGCAATGGTTTCGAACACTGGATGTGTCACAATGAAAGCGAAGAGGGATGTCTCGTCTTATACTCGACACCATGCAGTGTTGTTGTGTGTCCCGTGTATTACTTGTGTCTGGACACGAAGCTACGTTGCACCATCGCCAATATGCGGGCTTGTACAAACGAAGAGTATATACGTCAGGTTTGGGTTACACAGTCAATTGCATATGAGCTGTACCATCCCAACAACTGTGTAATAACCCGTTGGACTGAGACCGGAACGGGCGAAAGACACACGACCATCATGAAGTGCGGAGTGGTTACATGAAAGACAATATGTTCTCCGTAAAAGTTCGAAGTTTATTTGGCTACAGAAATGTGAGCATGCCGTCACGGACATATAAGAAGCAGTAAGCGTTACATCTCGCCAGCAGTTAGCAGCGACGCAGACTTCAGTAGACAACCACCTCTACCATGAGCAATACGTTCGACAAACGGAAATGTGTACAGTTCCGGCCGGAAAATGTGAACACGTACGACCGGTACTTTGTTGGTTGTACACGAGTGGTAATTAAACCAGCGTTTGAACACGAGCAAATACAGTTATGTAATGGTAAAAATCATTTACGTGGGGGTATAATGACACATATGATAATTTCCACAGCCAGATTCTGCCATGGTACAAGTGCGTTAGGTGTGCTGTTGGTAATCTCCAACCAAACAACAGTCAATTACCTGCAAGTGTAAATAAACATTCTCGCAGTGCATGCAGAATTTTAAGATATTACCGAACAGCATCACGAGAACAAGAAAGTGAGCTCTGTCTTGTGCGACATAGACAATGGTGCGATATGCCAGTGGACTGAAGAGTGTACCGGACACATACATACCACTACACTAGAAGACTGCGGAAGCATATGGATCCTACCCTGCGCAGGCGAGGTCTCCTGTGTAATAAATAAATATATTTATTAACTTACATGCGCTGCCAGTACATCATGAAAGCACATACACGAACAGTGCAAGTGTTGAGGGCGAACTAAAATTCCATAGAACTTGTAAGTTTATGGACTCCATCTGTACCCTCGTTTCACGAGTACTAGCATTGTTGGCCGATGTTTTTTAAATTGATGTGATGCTCTACCCTCACGATGCACATGAGAGAGAGAGAGAGAGCGATATAAGACTCTCGTTATCATTATCAGTGATCTGACGAAGAAGAAAGGAGATGGATACCTTCCAACCTGAACACACGTACTACACTAGTGTTACGCCCAGACACAGCAGCGTGACATACAGCTACCAAGTAGGTGACGTGGTGAGGACTTACACTGAAGATGGTGACGACGTAAATTGCCTGTCGACACATGAGCTGACATAATATTAAACCGGTCAAGTACTGATCGGTTGTACAACCTACAGCAAGTTTGCTGTTTTACATACAGGAGGACACCTCACTACCATGCTAGGAAGTTGCTGTGTTTACTGCCGCATGCATGCATGACACTGTGGCATTTCACATACCATTCCTCACAGCCATCAGTAGCAGTCACATTCCATGTCGACAGTGATGCCCAACGAGGTGACCGTCTCCACACCAGCAACATCTCCAACAACAAGACACAAGTAGGCTGCGAAGGCAGTCCCGGATGTCAGCGTGCTGGCGGATCCGACACCACGATCAGTAGCAGTCACATTCCATGTCGACGGGATACCCGACGAGATGACCGTCTCCATACCAGCAACATCTCCGCCAACAAGACACAAGCAGGCTGCGAAGGCAGTCCCGGATGTCAGCGCGCTGGCGGATCCGACACCACAGTCAGTAGCAGTCACATTCCATGTCGACGGGGATGCCCAACGAGGTGACCGTCTCCACAATAGCAACATCTCCGCCAACAAGACACAAGCAGGCGGCGAAGGCAGTCCCGAATGTCAGCACGCTGGCGGATCCGACACCACAGTCAGTAGCAGTCACATTCCATGTCGACGGTGATGCCCAACGAGGTTACCGTCTCCATACCAGCAACATCTCCGCCAACAAGACACCAGAAGGCTGCGAAGGCAGTCCCGGATGTCAGCATGCTGGCGGATCCAACACCACAGCAGCAGCGCCAAAGGTACTGTGTCGCCCACAGGCGACGGGACATCAAGGCGACCAGCAACTGCAGCTCCTGCCAGTGAAGACGACAGTATCATTTTCCCGATGTGCGGCCTGATAAACCCGTAGGGAGTTGCCTGCCACTATCCCATACCTCGCTGCGATGCCTGCTATGTAGGTAAACGATTATCTAACACAGCTAATGAACGGCCTCATTGACATTGTCGTGTGACGGTTTAGGAATTTTAGAGTGACGCTGGCCTACAACCCCCCTCCCCCCGAGCATAAACAGGCGACACGTGGCACGAGGCAGGTGGTGGACCGCAGCCACGTGTCTGGCTGCGCATCCTACCTCCCCCCCTTCACCACTGTACGCCTCTAGCCTGCCAGGAGATCTGTGGAGCGCAGGGATTTCTCGAGATATCAGCAAATTATCATGTGTATTTCGCCTAAACTCAAAATATACGCACCACGGAAGGAATAGCTGACGAGCTGGATTGGTGCCGAAAACACCCCCCTCCCTCTCTTAGCTAACCACAGGACAAGGTGGAAAAGCCCCGAAAAAGTAGCTGACGAGAGTAAACTAGGGGCGAGGTACTACCCCCCTCCCCTACGGTCCAACCAAACCTTCAGAAACCAGGACACGTGTTTTGAAAGGCATTGTTCTGCGTTCTACCACTCCACCCCCCTCACCTCCTCCCCCCCACAAGGCGCCACGTGCCGACAATTAAGACTGAAGGCTGGCAAGCATAAAAACCCCGTTTCGAGAGTAGTGGGGAGTCAGTTGATTACTACCGCCCAGAGTAGGAGACAGTCGATGAGTAACGCGCAGAGAGGTCAGTCCGGGAGAGCAGTGAGTCGAAGACCGCCGAGCAGAGAGTTAGGTCAGGGGTTCGGACCCCTGGCCACGTCAGTACGTCAGTAGAACAGCAGTCCAGTGAGACAGCAGCACCCGCAGGCTTTTGCCAAAGGCCGCCCATCGCCGGAGATCACCCACCACAGCTGACAGCACTCACCGCTGAGTTAAGTATAAAAATCGTCGCCCAGAGAAGCCCCACTCAACCACGAAGTCGCCTAGTGAATACGAGTAGTCAAATTAGTTACCACACCTCGGAAGGGCTGATGTATGTAGTACTTGTGTAAACTCCAGACAAGATATTCGTCCTTAACAAATGAAACAGTAAAATGCTTCATTATTACAATACCCTCAACCTCCAAGCACATTATAGTTTGTGCCTGGAGGCTTTANAATACCCTCAACCTCCAAGCACATTATAGTTTGTGCCTGGAGGCTTTAACCAAGACATTATAAGCCACACTGTCTTCCACAGTGGCGGTATAGCGTCAACATATTGTAACTATCGGGCTCTTCGCCACTTTTATTTCATGTCTGTAAACACCTATATACATACAATTTATTTTAAAACATTTATGTAGTCTATAGTGAAGAAAGACTGGTTTAACAAGTGTTCTGTATGTCACTATTTATGTTCATGTATGCGTGTAAACACAATCAATTTGTTTTAGAAGTGTTTTGAATGTCTACATGATGCAGGTTTTTTTTCTGTTTAAATACAAATTTAGTATATGTGGGGGAGAGAGATGTTTATACATTGTTATTCACTATCTATNAACCAAGACATTATAAGCCACACTGTCTTCCACAGTGGCGGTATAGCGTCAACATATTGTAACTATCGGGCTCTTCACCACTTTTATTTCATGTCTGTAAACACCTATATACATACAATTTATTTTAAAACATTTATGTAGTTTATAGTGAAGAAAGACTGGTTTAACAAGTGTTCTGTATGTCACTATTTATGTTCATGTATGCGTGTAAACACAATCAATTTGTTTTAGAAGTGTTTTGAATGTCTACATGATGCAGGTTTTTTTTTCTGTTTAAATACAAATTTAGTATATGTGGGGGAGAGAGATGTTTATACATTGTTATTCACTATCTATNTTTTTTTTTCTGTTTAAATACAAATTTAGTATATGTGGGGGAGAGAGATGTTTATACATTGTTATTCACTATCTATGTACTATTGCTGGAATGTATGGTGCTATTTCGGGTATGTGTATGTGCTTGTAAACAGTGAATTTGTTATAAATATATCACAAAAATGTATTTAATATGGTTTTATTTCTCTATTTGTAGATAAGTAGTATGTACGTAGGTGGGATGAGGAGATCATGTTTGTATTGTAATGTGTTATGTATGTATGGAGAGAGACATGATTAATAAATGTATATATTTGTGACCATACATAGTCTGTTCCTTATTCAATATTGTACCTACAAGTGTATGAAAAAAATACATTTAGTTATCGTTACAGTAATGGTAACAGTTTTACTATATATTGAAGTATCAAACATACACGCGCAACTCATGTAAGTATGTTTTCGACCGCTTCTCGTAAAACAAATAATTTTTAGTTATCGTTACAGTTATGGTAACAGTTTACTATATATCGAAGTATCAAACACGTATGAGACAGGATTATACATGCAGTGAGGCAGCACATAAACACACACACACCACACACAAGCCATGTAATTACATTTACAGCGCTTCTCTTATTCTGCGAAGAGGGGAGAGACGAGAAATGCAGTGGGTCCCTAATGAAATTCAGTCATACAGCTGGTGATGTGGAGGGAAGAGAGACAGTTATCCTCACCTCCATACACACGCCAGCAGGCGTACTATATAAAACCAGTTCAGACCCTGCCTTTGCTACGTATACTGCAATGCTGACGTTACCGACGCCTTGTGTTGACAGTACTCTACCCTCAAGACCTGTGGTAGGTACACTCATATGTAGGGCCACTGACTTTTCGCGTAAAAATCGGAGCACACAGTACACTCCAATACTATACACACACCTCAGCTGTTGTTATACCTCCATTGGCTGCTGGCGCCGTGTCCGTCTTCGACGAAGCCACTCAGGACTAAGTAACTGCGACACTGAACCTTCGTGATTCGTGCGCAAACGGTTAACACGTGTCAGAACAATATTTAGCCAATCAAAGAAGCTGGACGAACCTACAGTGCTTTGGGCTCTATCTTGTCTCGAAATCTTTGCGCGAAATGTCACTGCCCCTACTTATGTGGCATATCTCAGTGCCGTTCTGTGGACATAGCGGCGGCTTTCAGCGTAGAAGAGCAGTCCTGGTCGTCAAGAGGGCGGGGAGGGGTGGGTAGTTATGGTCACCGGTACCTGCAAATGGCTTGGAGGGAGGGAGAGTTTTGTAGGTGACGTTGAAGGAGGCACAGGGGAGAGAGATAGGGCCGCGTTGCGTGCGACCCAATGTTCTGGCAGGGGAGGAGGGCACAGTTAACCCTTACCTATGACTATAGACCTGAAGAATTCGCGCATTAATTTTGGGACAAGCTAGANGGGGGGGGGGGGAGAACCGGCCAGGCTAGTTGATTGTGGCCTCGCTGTATGTCCGAAGCGGTCTACCTCATCTTTAGTCTATGATATATTCTTTAAACTCTTTTCCTCCTGATTAACCTGCAGCTGAAATTTGTCGGTCGAATTTAGATACACTATGTAGAATTATCAAAGTCCCAATTTAAAACATAAATAAACGAGAAAAAAAAATTAAAGCAAATCTTATGTCGTGTTTCCAGATATGTTACGTAATACCTCGCCACGACAATGATTCCCCGTTCATTTGACTGATGGGCCAGTCTGTAACAGCCTGTTGACTTAAAGTCAATGGTATTTCGCTGACGGATATGGGCCGTTCGCGGTTTATTGAGGACTATTGCAAATCCCGCCTAGGTTCTACTTGTATCCCCAATGTGTATCATTCATATATATATGCAATATTTAGGTTGCTATGGCCCGTCACACTTTTTTTCATCAAACATCCAAGTGGAAACTAGGGAAAACATTTTTAGGAAAATGAAAGTGTTATTTGTATGCAACATCGTGCTCTTGTGTGTACAAAAGAAACTATACATTCATTAGCTATAAATTTACATATTACACTCTCAATACGTTGTCAAGCATTATAACCTATCTACGGTATCTTAATGCTTTTTTTGTACAAACCTTTAAAAATATCACCCCATGTATACAGGCTGATTCTAAAATCATGGGACAAACATTGAGGGGTTGTAGAGCTCACTAAAACAAACAATTATTGTATAGGAATATATGGGCGGGAGTGACGCGTTGAGGCACAAACACAAAAACATAACACATTAACGGAAACATAAAATGTTAATTAGCAGCATACTTAACGAGTGATTCCGTACAGAAAATGTTAAAACAGTTGCTGGTAATGCATCCACCAACATTAATGCATGCTTGGCGACCTCTACACATGCATCTAATGTGTTGCATTTCATGTGTTATTTTCGTGTTTGTGCTTCTACCCGTCACTTCCACCCATACATTCCTATACAATAATTGTTTGTTTTAGTGAGCTCTATCGCCCCTCAATGTTTGTCCCATGATTTTAGAATCACCCTGTATAGTGCTTGGTTGTTTCCTAAACGTGCCAAGTATCACAAGCGTTTTATACTTCTGCTTGTATAAAAGTATCTTATTTTGTGTTAAATTAGAACCTTTACTTATATTTTATTACTAAATCGTTATAATTTATTCATAACTAACACGAACAAAAACAGAAAAATAATAAGTTATGTGTGTTGCTAATGCCTAGTGAAAAAGTTCTAATGCCAAATATTATTAAACTGAGTGCGCGCTGATTTTGTAGACTTATTTAAGCTTTGTTTGCGCGAGGCGGAGGAACAGCGTGAAAGTAGAACTTCAGCAGGGATTCAGAAAAGTTGGAAGTGTAGGCCATTCACGGTTAATCCGCACTTTTCTGAAGCGCTACTAAAGNAATTTATTCATAACTAACACGAACAAAAACAGAAAAATAATAAGTTATGTGTGTTGCTAATGCCTAGTGAAAAAGTACTAATGCCAAATATTATTAAACTGAGTGCGCGCTGATTTTGTAGACTTATTTAAGCTTTGTTTGCGCGAGGCGGAGGAACAGCGTGAAAGTAGAACATCAGCAGGGATTCAGAAAAGTTGGAAGTGTAGGCCATTCACGGTTAATCCGCACTTTTCTGAAGCGCTACTAAAGTTCTACATCCACGATATTCCTCCGCTTCATGCAAACAAAGATCACCCGAGTCTAGAAGATTACACCAAAGGCCAGCGCGCCGCGTTCGCGCGCACTCAGTGTAACAAAACGTTGCATAAGAACTATTTCTTACAAGGCGTTGCCAACACACTTATTTTCTCGTGGTTTTTATTTGTACCAATAATAAACGAGATATTATGATTTTTAGATAAAATATAAGTAAAAGTTCATTTGTACCGAAATGAGTGAAGAGATTTGGACGGCGCTTGACATCGAGGTCATGAGAGCTGATGAGGGTGACTGAGGTGAGCATGGTGCAGGGCCGAAGTGAAGGGGTGGAGGAAGCGAGAGATCCCTGAGGAAACCCGCCCATCAACGGCATCGTCCGCCACGATCCCCACATGCGAAAATCCGGAGTGGCCTGGCCGGGGATTGAACCCGGATATCCTTGGTGAGAGGCGAGCAGGCTAACCGCTCAGCCTCCGTGGCCCCGACCAAACATTCATGTTGAGATTTTTCGAAGGTTTGATTCGGAAAGTGTGTAGAAACCACGAGCAGACTATAAACAAGAATGGTGTACAGAACTGCTATGAAAACCTCGCTGCCTGTCACCTGGGTGCCTACGTTCCACGTAGTTATGAGCAGTGGTATTATTTTAAGAGTTTAATTTCAAAAACTGTGCACTGAAACGTGGACACGTAGAAATAAGTCTAATGTTGTTGCAACCAAAAAAATTGCTGCCCAGGTATTTCTTTAAACATTTACGTTGTATTGAAATTAATAATGCCGTGACAAAGTTAATAACGTTAATCAATTACAAGTTCTTATATTACTAAAACGCAAATATCGTTGAAGTGTTAATGTTAATAAATCTTCTAGATAATGTTGCCGAAACCAAATGTATTACGCTCAAAATAACAGGACGAACAAAGTGTTCAGTGTTACTGCGGCATTAAACTAACGCCCAACCAGCACACGTTTACACCAGCTTCACGTTATAAAAGGCATATACAAATGAACCGCGATAACCTCGTAAAATGAAACCAATATTTAAAAATTATAGAGCATTATATGATAACTAAATGTAGCTTACACCATCTCTCAAGCCTTGCAAAACAGTTTCCATGTGCCAAATATGCATATATTTCTGGAGCATAAAGTAATTCCATGTAACGAAAGAGAAACTGCAGTTTGTCACTTTATTGTGGTGTATACCCACAGTATGAAAACCATTCAAGTAGGTTAAAATTTAGCAGTTGGTGGAATGTCGAGCTTCGTAAAGTGTGAAACGTCAAGGACTCAAGGCCTGGGTTCGAATCCCTATACAGTCATTTTTTTGCATTGGTTATAATTATTTTTGCAACCAAATAATTAAATTGTAATTTATTTTACATCGGAACATTTTTTTGACGCAAAGAAAACACAAGAAAGTTATTAACAGAACTGTTAACATTAATTCAACACAAAATTAGCTTTACCGCAACATAAACAACACCTTAATGTTGACAGTACAATGAGTAGTTAAGGTTATTCCAACAGTAATTAATGTTTCATTAGAATTAATAGCTTAACAGTATATATTGCATTAACAGCAACATTAGTTACTGACAGATCCCAGATAACAAAAAAAATATACTGTTCTAGTAGCATTAATACTCACACAAAAAAAATTCTTCTAAAATTCTTAAACTGATTTGGAAGATTTTAAAACGTTTATCGAATGTAAACAATACCACACACCTGGCTACAAACATGGAATGTTTAGCGTCGCTGCAAAGTTGGGAAGTTTCCTACGCAGTTGACTGCTTCCTGAGCAAATGTAGGAAATCTAGCATGAATGTATGAGAAATAAATAAATNCTTACAAAGTTGCGAAGTTTCCTACGCAGTTGACTGCTTCCTGAGCAAATGTAGGAAATCTAGCATGAATGTATGAGAAATAAATAAATGGCGTGTGGGGAGTGCACCCAGGGCAAGGCGACACCCTCCGAGTGACGGTCTTTCCAGCTGGGACCCGTAGGTGACCGTCATCCCCGGGCATGACAGAAATGAAACCCTAGAATGGAGTGGCGCAGGAATGCAAGGGCGGGGGAAGCGGGAGTACCCCGAGAAGACCCGCCGGCAAGCGGCATCGTCCAGCACGATTCCCACATGCGAGGGCCCGGGAGTGGACCCGCCGGGGATCGAACCCGGATCGCCGTGGTGGGAAGCGAGCGCCCTGGACACTGCGCCACCGCTGCCTCCTGTATGCGAAAAACGTCACCATTCGCGCTTTCTCACTCCACGTTTACACTCATGCGAGGGCTGATTCAGAAGTCTTGACAACTGTTGTTTATCTCACGAAAATTACCCAACTCATGAAATGCATTATTTACAGGCGAAAGTGCACGACAAGTACGTTTTAAAGGAATGTCCGGCAAGGAACAAAATACAAGCATGGCTGCTTTAAATCACCGTTTAAACGATACATTCTCGTACAACCTGTATACACTCGTGTGAACGGGTATCTATCGTACGTTCACGAGCTGTTTGCGATCCTTCAAAGTCGTCTCCGAGGTTGTCCACGGTTCGTTGCCAGCGATGAGGCAGACATCGTCACAGATTTTCGACGAATGGCGGCGCACAATGACGGATCTCACGCAGCATGTTGTATTTCCCGTCTGCCTCATCGCGGACAACGAACCGTTGACAACCTCGGAGTACACTTTGAAAGATGTTAAACATCTTGTTAACGTACGAAACGTACCCGTTCAAATGAGTGTATACAGGTTTTACGAGAATATATCAAATATACGGTGATTTAAAGCAGCCAAGTTTGTCTCTGTTCCTTGCCAGACATTCCTGTATGCATACCCCAAGTGGTATCGCCTTTAAAACGTACTTGTCGTACACTCTCACCTATACCTAGTGCACTTCCTGAGTTGGATCATTTTCGGTAGATAAACAATAGTTGCCATGACTTCTGAATGGGCCCTCGTGTATAGGCTGTTAACGGTAATGTGAGCACATTTGAGACCCTATTTACTTTTCCTTTCGGCCATTTCTTATCCTTTGACCACCATTTTTAAATAAATATTGCCATTTAGGTAATAAACACAGTGTGTATATTCCACCGCACTTGAATGTTATCGTCTAAGGCTAAAAAAAACCTATTTATGGACTATTATTCCATATGAGAGGGCTTTCAAAATTGCTCACTTTACCGTGAATAGCCTATAGTATATTTGCGAATGATTTCTTAAAGTAGTGTTGGCACAACATTAGATGTTTCATCTGTGCAGTCTTTAAAGTTAATTCGGGTTTATAGAGCGTGTAATTACGGCTTTTGCCCGGGGCGGTTGATGATCTCTGAGGGGGGGAGGGTGCAGGGCACGTCGCCGGATGGCTTTTCGGCTGCGTCTGAAGTTGGCAGCACTGCACTGCCACGTGCTCGCAACTGACCGGCCCTTCCCCCGCCGCTCTGGCCGCGGGCCACGTCAAATATTTAATAACGCGAACGTAAGCGAGGAATTAAACGCATGCACGGGACAAACAATTGAGCGCCGAGTCAGTTATTAATTACAGCGCACGCGTATCGTACGCTGTTCGCGGTGAAGTGGACACTTTTCATTCAAACAGATTTTCGGAAGAAATTTCTTTTCATGACTACACATATGCTACATTATACACTGACATTCAGGTTCATAGTTGCGTTGGAAGCAAATTAATGAAAATAGTTCTTAAAAGGTTGTATCGCCCCTTATACAGAAAGTATTCGTTTTAGTGCCATAACAGAAGATTCAGGGCCATTACTGAAAATGTTTGATTAGAGAAGCATTATATTTCACGTTTTTGTGCAATTTTTTGTACCTGATTGTTATTAAAAGGTGAAAATATATAAACATATAAAATTTTGTATTTAGTTAATTGTTGCATAAATATGGATTAGTGTTTCAAATATTATGTCTTAAATGATGGGCAAAGTAATTAGCTAAGTTTCTACTGTCGTACTTTTTAATAAATACTATTAGATTTGAATAAGGAATAAATAAATAAATAATTCAATATGGTGGGTGACACGGGCTCTTAAAGCTTGCGTTGTGTTGCGAGTGTGATGTTAAAATTTATGGCCACTGAAGATAGCAATCATTTTTGTATACACGTGTTGAGAGTATGAATTTTGATGTAAATAACATAATTACATTTATGCTATTTCACAGTTCTCCTTGTTTGGCGCATCGATAAAATGATCACACCCATGGCAAAGTTAAGCTGGGTTTAAAGTAGATAAAATTATAGTTAAATTATGCATTATGACTTGAAAAGAAGAACTTAAGGGTGTATGACACCAAAAAAGTGATAGTTTTATACTTGTACCAAACATTGTTCAACTCTTACGCATTGTATGTAATCACATTTTCCTAGAATTAATTTTTTTTATATTTTAAATTTTTTAAAATTATTTCATCTCAAATACAAAATTTTCTTTCGTTGCAGCCGTAGTAACAAAACCTAAGTAGTACAGATGAAAAAAATGTACATTAACTAATGCCGCGGGCTACTGCTTGACATATAAAAAAAAACAGTTCATACATTAAAAAAAAGTTTTAAAAATTGGACTTTTAAAATTGTTTATTTAACCATGAGCAGCACATATCACTGCTGAAATATGCTGACTCCATCTTGCATGCATTGCGACCTGCAAAATTCGTGTCATTAGTAGATACAAATAGGGGCTCCGAGGGCAGGGGCTATTGGCTGCGGATCCGCCACCTTATTATACCCGCCATCTTGGATGACGTCACAGCTGCCATCTTGTTTTGGCCACTATCTTGTTTCCAGCAGCTATATTGCTCCTGGCCACCATCTTGTTTCCGGACACCGTCTTGTTCCCATCTGCCGTCTTGTTTCCGTCCACCATTTTGTTTCCAGCTGTCATATTGTTTCCTTCCACCATCTTGTTTTTATCATTTTCCATCTTTCTGCCATATTGTTTCCACTTGTCTTCTGTTTACATCGACTGAGGCTAGGGGGCGCGCCAGTCGTTCGACCACTGTATTTGTTTATGGAGATGGCAGCTAGAATGTGCTGGTGTTGCTTTTTTTTATTTCGGAGTTCAAAATATCGTCTAGAGGTGGGAGGGAACAAACTGCCGAACTTTGGGTCGGCATGCAGACACCTACGACCAACGGCTATCGGGACATGTGCTAGGACAAGGGTTTGAATAAGTAATAGCGTGCAGGGGACGAATACATATTTTGTCGTGATTATTCCAATGCATAGTAATAATTTTTTATATAAGTTTTTTTACTATCCGATACCTATATAGACCAGCAAAAATATTTTTTTATAGAGTCAAATATGTGCAATAATTTTTTTTTCATGTAGTCATAATTATTTTTAAGTGTGTTTTTCTTTTTTAAAATATTATGAAAAGGTGTACCTTAGAAATAAAACACATTTTTTATTCATTTAGGTTACTGGAGTTGAGTTTGCGAGCATGGACAGGCAGTGCAGCTGAACTTGTCAATGTTTTAAAAATATGTCTGTGCTTGCATGGCAAGGGGCTGTGCTAGAATTTTCACAGGCCTTCACCTTCACGGGGTCAGGTAACTGGAGTATGCACGTGTACGTGCTTCCACGTCGTTTCCACAATCTACATGGTGTCGTATAGCAGAAGTCACCAAGGGTGGGAATAGCTGTGAAGCATTTTAACAGGTCTGCACCTGCAACATGTCAGGTAACTGCACACGAGCATGTGCATGTGATTCCAGGTCGTTTCCACAATCTGCATGGCGTCCGATAGCCTAAGTCAGCATGTGTGTGGAAAGGGCTGTGTTAGCATTTTTACAGGTATACACCTGCACAGAGCTAGCTATCTCCAACCCAATATTGTGTATAGGGACAGGCAAGTGCAAAAATAAAATTAATGAAAAGTAAGGTAAACAGACGTTTATTTGAAAACAATACATGTACATTAGTGTGTATACTTACATATATATATAATATTTTTAAAACATTGGTTAGTACTATTTCAGAATGTCCTTCTCATCTACCCAGGAGTTGTCACATTTCGAGTGTCAGAGCCACCTCACGTACACGCATCTATTACGCCGTTTCAGCGCCTTTTCCATCAAATAAACATCGGGTAACTTTGTAGGCCGGATCTCCTCAACGTAAAAGCCTTCGACGATGGGTTCGCCTCGTAGATCCTCAAGGTAATACATGAGCAGGTACCAATGTCGTATGCGAATCACCTTGTACATTTCTGCCGACCAGTGGTGATGATAGGCATTGTGGAAAAAGCCACGCTGTTTGGAGATGCGCACCATATCACCGACCTTGGCTTTAGGCTTGTGCGGGTCCCTCCTCGTCAGAAGAGCATAAACGGACCGAAGCAGGGATTCGTCCGTGACAACTTTGGACTTAAATGAATGATAGAATTATACTCAAGAACGAGTTTCGGCAGTAGCTCAAGCCACCTGTAGTTTCCATTCGCCGTGATTTGTCTACACAATTTGACTTGTAGAGTCCGGTGAAAACGCTTGACGGGGGTAGCCTTGAGTCCAGAGTACGAGTAATAGTGCATAGAAAGTAGCATTAAAATATTATTTACAATCGTTAGTGTAGAGATTTTCGGTATGCGTACTTCGCTCAACACATCCGTCATGGCCTCAGTGATATCACATGCATTCTTCGACTTGAGCGGTCTGACCCAGGCGTACTTAGAAAACGTGTATATTATGGTCAAAATGTAGCGGAGCCCTTTATTCGCACGAACAAGGTCTTGCATTTCGATCAGGTCGGATTGGAAAGTATCGTCTAGCCCTTTCATGATGTACTTTCTCCAGGGAAAATCCCTTCTGGCCGATCTGTGCAATTACTCGGAAACGGCATATTTCGTCATCGCACGACGTAGCCAGCTTCGACAAGTTCTTCATTTATGGATATAATCTCGTTGGCGTGTGACCAGTTGCCTGCAGACTGCGAAGCGACCAGTAGCCATAATATACCGACGAGTTCATTCGGATCGTCCCAAAACACGTGGTCTCCTTGCGTTTGGCGTCGATCTTCGGCAGCATCAGACAGCATCAGACAGCTTCGAACAATCGCGGGAACAGTCCTGCGATAAAGGTAAAAAGGTGCTTTTCAAGCACATTTATTACATACCTGATCGATTATAAAAGAAAATGTTTAGGTCGAGGAGTTCAATGGCGAAGTCAATTTTTACCTAAACACAATCTATCCTGCTTAAAACTGAGTAAAAAAGTACCGTATGTGTTGGAGACATATTGGCTTTTGTAAGTGGATGACTCATATGCGACGGAGCAACCGATATGAGAATTCTACGTGAAGTCGTCGTGGAGTACGCGTATTCATGACGATGAGCAGCATTGGTTAAGCCCAATAGTTTGAACATAACTCTTAATGATCATTAAAAGGTTAATTTGTGTTCATATTTTTCGTTTGATAATTTATTCCGTAATTTTTGTTTTTTTGGTTTCTATTTTGTTATTAATCTTGCGAAATTCTTTGTGGGGCTAATTATACGTTTTATGTATATCTTTTGAATACAGCTACTCTCGGCTCGTTTTCCCGTAATTGTTTCGTATCTCAGACTTGGTTTTCTGTGACCCCGTAGTGAAGCAATGGCGCATGTTAAAAATATTGCGCTTAATCAATCACCCCCGTTGCAAAATTATTTCAAACAACTTACCAGCGTTTTTACATCATTCGATACGTTATAGTACCTTCTGCATGGCGGAAGCAGCATCTTCAAGGCTGCATTGACAGCGTTGCGGTTAACCTAGCCAAAGACAGAATAAATGAGTCTACAGAAACATAATTGCGTGGCGGTTTTGTTGATTTAAAATAAAAAATATATTTACATATATGGCGTAGAATGAATAATATCATAATTTAAATCGACTGAGCCCATCGACAAACATAAGTAAACATATTAAGGTAATAAGGACACCAAAACCAGTACATACTAGGGCGGCGAGTAAATAGGAAGAAACGGAAATCCCAACGGTCACTAAAACATCGAAGAAAAAACAATAAACTAACAAACACAAAAATCTTGAACAGAAACCAATACGAACACAGGAAAACCACAATGAAAAGCAGTCGGGGAAACCGAGCGATTTCGCCCTGCGGTAAACCTTCGGATTCGCATACGGAAGATCCTGGGTTCAAATCCCGGTCCAGCTATCCTTGTTAAGATTCGCCGTGGTTTCCGTAAATCACTTCAGAGTAATGCCGGGATGGTTACTTACTGCAATAGGTCATGTCTGGTTGCCGCTCCATTCCTGACTCTCTGAGCAACTTGCTCCGTCTCCAACGTGCGTGTGCAAATATCTGGGCAAACATCTTCCAGCATATAATGTCTCTTGAATCAATTTGACTCAGATAATTAACACTAGTCACTGTACTGTTGTGTGGATGTCTGAAGAAGCAGANACCAACTTGCTCCGTCTCTAACGTGCGTGTGCAAATATCTGGGCAAACATCTTCCAGCATATCATGTCTCTTGAATCAATTTGACTCAGATAATTAACACTAGTCACTGTACTGTTGTGTGGATGTCTGAAGAAGCAGAACTCCAGAATACCAGATCCATTGTGTGCAGTGGACTTAAAACTACGTTGGAAATACAAAACTGGAGACTTAGCAATACTAATAACAGAATTATATGTAGCAAGAATCTCGTTAATAGCAAACGTCTTCCAACATATTCGTGTATTAGTACATGTACGGTATGTGTATGTTGCTTAATTATATGCATTTAATACACCAGGAGTTTCATTTCCCCACTCCAGATCCCTTTAACACATCCGAAAACAGGTTTGACCTTGAACGTCAGTTGCAAGAAGAATGCAGGAATGCAAGGACGGGGGGAAACGGGAGATCCTCGAGAAAACACGCCGAGCAGCGGCATCGTCCGGCACGATTCCCACTTGCGAAAATCCGGGAGCGACCCAGCCGGGAATCGATCCCGGTTCACCTTGGTGGGAGGTGAGTAGTCTGACCACTGCACCACTACGGAAACATTCCATCTCTAATGACCTCGATGTCGACGAGACGGTAATTACAAACTGCCTACCAACCGGGAAAATATGAAATCTTCGTCAGTCAAATAGCAATACAGCAAATAGAAAAATAACTTAAAATAATGTTTGAAACAAGCTAAATGTGCTGTGTTACGGAAAAATTTGGCGTGTGATTTCTTATCGCGTGAAGACAGACTGGGAAATGCGAAACACTTTGAGTGTAGTAAATATTTACTGACAGTTGTCAAGCTCCAAGTGAATCACGTGTATTCACGACTGTCTGGCAGTAAGTTCTGTTGGCATGTATGTTCCCGTTTACAACAGTCCTGTTGGTTCAACCAAACCTGGACGCAATTACCATACCATAAAACTTTCATTACCTGCAGGGCTCCCTGCCGATATAATGCTGATTTGAAAGTGTCCCAGCCAAATGTTATTTCCTACGTATAACAAACAATCCGTTCTGCTAATTTCATTAATTAACACTTTAAGTATCGCTGACGTAATACAATGTTGCAGATAACATTTTTAAAATTTCCTGGCGAAGTATTTTTTTTTCGTTCGTGTCTACAAAAATGCGGATGTCGTAACGTGACGACAAACACTATTCAACTCAATTAAATTCAGATGACGTAATATAACGAAAGCAGCATTCAAATTTTAAAATAAATAAATAAATACATTTCAGACATACTGCAAGGAAGGCTTAATGTTAATGCTGCCGAGGTGGTGTAGCTGCCATACAACTCATCTCCCACGAAGACGAACTGGGTTCGATCCCGGGCTGGGTCCCTCGGATTTTCGCACGTGGGGAAAAAAACGGGGTTTCTCGGTGCATTTCTGTTTTCCCATCATTATTATAAACACTTGGCAAATGTTTATTAACCAATCGAGTCTTGAGGACTTAGCTGATTAGCTCTTTCAGTACCCGTGTTTATTATCGAGGACATGTTGCACACAAAGGAAATTTTTGATCGGCACTGTACACAAGGAATACGTGGCATCTGTTTTAAGTGCCTTACGTGTAATAAATCCGATTTTTTTAAGTTTTTGCATCTCTCATCTGTGAATGGTTAATTCTGGCGTCAACGAAGACGCAGTACGTTTTTGACTTGCTGCGAGAAGCACGCTCAACACAGGTACAGTACCAATAAAACATTTAACGATTGCAGCACTTCAGTTTGCAAATTAATTCGGGGCTGAACGAATGAACATCCTCGAATCCTTTCACTGCAGCCACAGAACAAGCAAGTGTACAGAGGTGCAATGAGGTAGCCGTTCCTTTGATGTAGGCGTGCCCATTCGCTGATTGGCTGCGCGATGCTCTGCGAATGGAACTTGTGTCTGATTGGCTACCGCCTGCTGCGGAAGATTCCCCGTTGGCTGGGCCGTCTGCATGCGAGAAAGCTATCAGGCCTTGGTTGGCGAATTGCGTTCCGACATATTGATGGCCAGTAACGCCATAATTCTGGCGTGAGCGGCTGCGTAGGTTTCACTTCTGTAGTTAGTGTTCTGGGCCGCGGTTGTCTAGGTTCGATTCCCCGCGGACCCAGTTCGGCATATTTCGCACGTAGGAAGACGTGTTGGGAGGAGGAGATGGNGGTCTAGGTTCGATTCCCCGCGGACCCAGTTCGGCATATTTCGCACGTAGGAAGACGTGTTGGGAGGAGGAGATGGCACATGGGTTTTCTCGGGTTGCTCCCATTGTTTCACCGTCACTGCACTCCTTGCCTTTCCTCGTACGCGTCGGCCTGCTTCATCAATTGTTTAAGCTGGCGTGGAACGGTGGGAGTATATCTAAGGCTGCATATATAAGGTAGATAAGACTGTTCAAAGGCCAAATTTTCTTTTCTAGACTTTGAGAATATTTTATGGTTTTATGATACGATGTTGATAATAACTACATGAAAATGCAAAATCATCTAAAATAATAATGTTCATAGGGCCGTATGCAGAGAAGAATCTAGTGCCCTCTACCACTAGAAACTAAGGAAAACCGTCACTAGATAGCTCATTTCGTGTTGTCAGCCACATAAAGTGATAGTTCACCTTATTTTTAAAGCGTAGAGATCTAGTCACCTCTTAACCGTCTTAAATTGTTAACTAGTGGAGATTTCTGCTTCATCGCGATAGATTTAAAGAGTTTTATTTCGTATATGAATGAAAATCTACAAATTCCTGCCATGAGAATATATTAACAAAACTGAAAACCTAGAGATACGAATAATTTTTATTTTGCAAACAGTTGCGTTTCTCAAACGTAATGTGCAATTCGTATACAGCATTACTAGTAACGTTGCATAATTAGATAGCGCTAAACGGAATAACTTTTATTTACTCATATAGATTTTTTATTGTTCTCTTACATAAATTAAAAATATATAAACGTATACACGTTAATTCACAATATATAACAAGTTTTAGGAAAGGTCCAAAATAAAAATATAATGATATTCTCCTAGAACGATAAAATATGTTAAACAGGGATAGTAATTGAACGACATAGTATATTCAACAAAGGTCTGCCTTTATTAAACTTTTTACGGCAGTGGAAATATACATNAAAGGTCCAAAATAAAAATATAATGATATTCTCCTAGAACGATAAAATATGTTAAACAGGGATAGTAATTGAACGACATAGTATATTCAACAAAGGTCTGCCTTTATTAAACTTTTTACGGCAGTGGAAATATACATGAAACTGTTTAATGTTACTGAGTTACTCGATTAAGGTATAAAAATCTGTAAAGTATTGATGAAATACTATTTATTGCTCATAAATCCCACATAAATATATCATTTGATATTGTTTTGTTAACAATATCCTATAAATGGCCATTGTGTGTATATTTTTGTAAACTTGCCGTATTTTAAGTCCTACATGAGTTTTATAATGACTCAAATAAATTATTTTCTTGGCCCAAAAAAATAAATTACATTTTTAATGAGTACAATAATAATATTCGTATTTCGAGGACGAGGAGCATACCCCTCCATTTTGTTTCTTACGAGAAGAAGCAGACGTCATAGTTTCAGACGTTTACTATTGGCTGAGATCAACTGACGTCATTAAGTTCGGGCACGCTCGTGTATCTTCGTATTTAGTATCCATCCAAACTTAACATCATGAAGCCGCACGAGGCTTAAACTAAAATGGACGAAATCTAGTAACGTTTGGAATCTCCACTGCAGGAAGTGGTAGTGGTACTTCACTTTTAGGCAAGTCTGTACATAGGGCGAAGATAAGCATTTTAACTGAAAATTTTGATTCGTTCAAGTTATAAGATGTTATTTTAAAACAAAGTTTGGTTTCAGCTGATGTGAAGTCACACAAGCGGCATGTTAAAATCTATATTAAATCCGATACTTGGTTCGCCTGTTGTGCTTGATTTTTTTAATTATTATTATTTAGAATATCAAAATTGAAATGCGGACGAACCGCAAAACAAATTTCAGAGAAATGTTGTTCAAGAAATTCTATAGGCTGCTCACGGTTATTTTAATATTATTTTAATTAGCCTTTGGAAAATGGCACTGACCTTATCTGCATATATCTTAACAGGTACACTGACTGGAAAGAGTCAGGTAAAGTTGGTAACGACGGAGGGAAAGTAGTTCCATTAAATATCGTTTAATGAAAAGTGTTGTAAACATTTGTAAATACAGGAATGATATATTTCTTTATGTTGTTTTAAATATATATATATATTGTAATGACGCAGTATTCATAATTTTTCAGGACACGGGTGTAAAATTCTTTCGTGTGTTTGAAGCTTTGGAAAGCTTCTTAATATTTTTATAGGGTTCAAGTTTAAAGCCGTGGTGGCTCGTTTCCCGTGATAGTTTATCCGGCAGACGTGTGCGTTTGTAGATTATCGGGAGGACGTTTGCCGGGTTAAGTTTTATCAGGAGTCCGGGTTGTGTTTCGTTTCGAACTTTGGTTTTTTGGGGAAACGTCAGCATTAATTAGATTAGTTCGTTTCTGTGGATCA
>NQII01006996.1:1159-17434 GCA_002778355.1 Clitarchus hookeri | reverse complement strand
AAAAAGATCGTGAAAGAACGGGACAAACGACGACTGACGAGAATCATTAAACGTGACAGACGTGCAACCCTTTCTCAAATTGGCGCAGATTGGATTTGTGGACTGCCCTGCAGGATTCATGGTATGAATTGCCTCCTGCATACCTTCAGACATTAGTCGAGTCCATTCCACGTCGTCTTACGGCACTTCTGCGTGCTCGGGGGCCCTACACGATATTAGGCAGGTGTACCAGTTTTTTGGGCTCTTCAGTGTATATTGTAACGAGCATTATCTTGCTTATTTTTGCACTTGGAATTCTGCGCAAAACTGGTAGAAAATGGGGCCACATATCCTAGTTGCCACACCGCTGGGTTGTATCCTTTCCTTCAACAACCACGATACATGGCAGGGAGTCATAATTGATGGCACCCCATACCATAAAACCTGGTGTCATGGACATATGTCGTTCACGAATCAGTGCAGGAGTGTTGCGTTGCCCACTACGGTGCCAAACCCTTCTGCGACCATCTGCATTGAGATTGAAGCGGGGCTCATCGGAGAACACAATGCATTGTCATTCCTCTGTCCAGTGTTGGCGTTCCTGACACCATTTATGGCGTGCCGCATGATGCCAAGGGGTCAAAGGCAAACGGCGCAGTGGACGGGTTTAGTAATTACATATATAAGGAGCATTTAGGACCACTTTCCAACTACTTTTCATGTAACTAAAATTATTATTATCTTATACTTTAAAGTAAAAAATAATTTTAATTATATAGTTAACTAATTTATTGCAATAATCAAATGCATTATCTAATAGTTAATAATAAAAACTATTGTTAATAATTAATTTTAATCATTAATCTTAAAAATTCCAATTGTTTTTTTAAACCTAAAAATGTAATTTCTCTGATGAATTAAAAAATGTAATACTGACTGCCTCAATTTGGGTACATTATTGCCTAAATTTTTAAATTAAGATTAAAAATTTAATACTTAGAGCTTAAATTTATAAGTTTTATTTATAAATTAATTTTTAAAAAATATTTAAATTATTAAATTAAATAATTTACATTTGTTATTAAAGTATTGACAAATTAAAAGTATTGTGTAACTACTATATTATTAAATTATTAAATTAAAAACATTTTTTCTTGAGATTATTAGATAATTATTTTAGTTACATGAAAAGTGGTTGAAAAGTGGCATTGAATGCTTCTTACATTTACTACTGGGAGGTCTGTTGGTCAGCCTCATTCATAATGCTGACGAATGGTACTTAATGAGACCGGCAAATTCCCTGCAGGATCTCTCACGATGATGCCCGAAGTCCAGATCCTTTCGCTGCTGGCAGCTGCTGTATTGGAGTCGGGGGAGGTCAAGTTTTGCGGCACGAAGGCCGGCACGTCCACCATCCTCCAGCACTGCAACTGTACTCTGGTGAGTAAGACAGTGCACGGCACTTTCTCCTCTTCTCTCTTCGGGCCATAATTTTTTTTTGTGCCTTTACACTGTTTCATATCGGTTCTCTCGGCAAAACTTATCCTCCTGACCAATCAGACTTCAGACATTCAAGCTTTTGCCCGAATATCCTGTCGTGAGTCCTCGGAATTATGCTCTTCTGGCCACTTATCGTATACTCTTCCAGTCTTTTTTCCAGTCTTGGTGCCGAACTCACCCCAGATCTTATGAAGAGCTTCATCTTTTAGTGCATTTCCCACTTGCAAGTAAATGCCCTTTCTCTCTGTTACTCCGTGCATCTGTTGCCTGATGACTTCTGCCTTCAGGCAAACTCTGAGTGATGAGAGGGCAGTTGAACGAGCAGTCCGTCTGCTGGTGCCGCGGCACGTCACAACTTTGACATCGTCTATTTTCATTCGTGCCGATTCTGCCTTGTCCCGGGATTGCGGTTACACGTTCACGTTGTAAGGTTCATAGCTCCGGTAGTACCTGAGGATTAAAATATATTTGGCATACAGGCATTGCCTTCTTCTGTTCCGCAGCTAGGCGCAATAGTGTGCTACTGTAATGATTCAGCCATCGCTCCTTTATTTTTCTATAACACCACACTAATAAAAATGTATCCCAGAGTCCCTTTCTTGTGTGTAAATTATTATGACAATGAGTGTAGTTTATATACTTGTATCAGTCTTATGTACTCGCTACTACGCCATATTTAGGAACACGAGTTAAAGTCTTACAGATGCGAGCTGCCGACGTAATGACTGCACGTCAGTCCAGTGTCTTGCGCGTTGAGGTTATAAGGCATATGATTACGCCTGTCTTGGACGCCCTTAGCGCTCTCACACTTGTAGTGATTTTGGTTGGTGGCACTCTTGAGAGTATTTCCTTATTTCGAAACCAATATTACAGGAGATACTGTAGTGAGCGTTTACATTCAAATTTACGTATAACGTACAACTATTAATATTTTTTTGGTTTAACTTCCTAACAAGTAGCGAAAGTTGTTAACCTTCTCATAGCATGGGAAATTTACCATGTGTCAGACTTATTATACGAAAGAGCTTAGCGAGGTGGAAATACAAATTTGGTAACTACAGAACTTATTTAAATATTTACCACATAGTGTTAGAGAGCTGTGATATGCTCACAAGAAAAATATTACCATCCGAAATTTGCTAACCCTTTCGATAACAGATAAATCTATAATTTTAGGCACTGCAACAAACAAATGTTTTCTTCGGAACTGTATTAATATCGATACGACATTTTGTTATACATCCGAACCAATAAAAATCTGTCCGTGCTTTATCTTACTGGCAGAAACGGTTTAAACGGCTACGGAATATAGACTGAAGAGCAAATAAAACTGGTAAAGGCGTGCGTATACAAATAACAGAGGTATGAAACCAATCAGAGTAACGCGATGCGGTCGGCAGCTAGATCGGCTACTGCTGCTACAATGGCAGGTTATCAACATTTAAGTGAGTTTGGACGTGGTGTTATTGTCGGCGAACGAGAGATGGGACATAGCACCTCCGAGGTAGAGATAACATTTGGATGTTCGCGTACGACCATTTCACGAGTGTACCGTGGATATCGGGAATCCGGTAAAACATCACATCTTCGACATCGCTGCGACCGGAAAAAGATCGTGAAATAACGGGACAGATGACGACTGACGAGAATCATTAAGCGTGACATATGTGCAACCCTTTCTCAAATTGGCGCAGATTGGATTTGTGGGCTGCCCTGCAGGATTCATGGTGTGAATTGCCTCCTACATACCTTCAGACATTAGTTGAGTCCATGCTACATCGTCTTGCGGGGCACTACACGATATTAGGCGGGTGCACCCGTTTTTTAGCTCTTCAGTGTAGTTTCAACAGCGAATGATGTTTCCCACACGTAGGGGACCTTTCTCATTGGACGGCATGTTCTACTGTGTACAGTGTAAACCATTAAAGCCACTTCATATGCAACGTCCCATATTGAGGACACTGTGAATGTTAGGGTTAAGAAACATGTTTATTGGAACGGTAAATTAGGAAACGGTTAGTTAGAGTGTACCGGAAAGAGATTTTTTTAGTATTGATTTCTAAATTATTTTATTAACTTTGACACAACTTACGTAGGTGTTTAATCGTTTATTGGGCGTATTTCCAGCGAGTAGCAATTTTCTGATTCAAATTACATCTTTAAAAATAGTGTTGGTAGAGGGGGGGTTTGGGGGAGGTTTTTTTAAATAAATAAATAAGATAAACAGTGGAAACCGTTTGTTTTGAACTACGCAAAAAAAATTATCAATGTATTAAAACAATCTACTTCTGATTCTGAATTCCACACTACGAAAAAACAACTGAGAAAAGACAACAGAATAGTTCTAGTACGTGTTTTTAGGATAGCAGCAACTGAACCTCTATACTAGAAACAAAATGTAATTTAATTGTATTACTGTTCTATTTAATTCAGGAAGATTCCAAGTGTTACTGAAGAATAGTCGTGTTGGAGGGCCTGTACTCTCTGGCAGCAGATAACTCCACTGTACCCTAAGAAAAATGTTTGGTTCAATCAAACAAAGTTAGTATGGCGCAACGAAATGAAACGTTTGTATAGTGGCTTCAAACTAAGATTTGGTTGATGGAACTAAATATTTGTTTTCTCTATGTACGATCACTAAAAACTAGCTTAGACATAAATGCATCGTCTACCTCCTACTGGGCAAGAACGAACGCGCAGAAATCACGTCTCAGTCCTTTATCCCTTTTTGTAAGAGCCTGTACAAGCTGTATCCTATATGGTTTGTACAGCAATCGCTTTCGCATCACTGTCCATACCGTCGATTGAGGGATTTGCATTTCCCGTCTAGCTTGTCGAGTTGATTTTCTCGGACTGCGAAAGCTTGTTGAATCCGTTGCACATTCTCTTCGGACACATGCGGCCGCCCGGAACTTTTGCCTTTGCAAAGGCACCCTGTGTCACAGAACTGAGGAAACCAACGTACGATACTCCACCTATCGGGAGGACAACGTCCGTATTTGCGACGGAATTCACGCTGAACAGTCGTAACCGATTCGCATTTATCAAATTGAATAACACAAAACGCCTTCTGTTGTTCCGTCGCCATCGTGATGTAGACTAGAACACAGCACACGCTCATAGTGCGATGACAGACGCTCCTAGTGTCATCTCTCGGCACATAAAGAAAACATCAGGCCGTCCCCTTCACATTGATGTGTCGAATGAGAGCTCGCTTCCCCCTCATCGCCTGAAACAGAGAGTTCCTTCCAAACCGTAACACCGGACATGCTGACAAGAGCGTGGAACGAGTTTGATTATCGCGTAGATGTCGTTCAGGTCGCTCATGGTGGTCACATTGAACATTTATGAATGTATGGTAAACAAACTTCACGGTTCCGCGGTTCATTTGATTGGTCAATCAAGGTTGTAAGTTGTTTGGTTTTGATATTATAGACCTTCAAAGTTGGGGTATTCGTTTATACTCAGCCTGTATTAAATGTATTTTTAGTGGACGTTATTTAACTTCACAGAAATTTGTAATTCACATCTGCTCATTATTTATAAGCCAAAAAATGTGCGTACCACTTGAGCCTGGTGCCTGGAGCAACAGTTCCACTATAGTTATGCCAATGTGCACAGTCAAATCAAATAGAATAAATTCCCTTTCAAAACAAATCGTTTCACCACTGCTAGATGAGACATTGTTAATTGTTTAACCGTGTTACTTAATTAATTTTTCCTCTGTTTGTTTCAGGGTCGTGTGGTTTTTTAATGTAAATATTTTAAACATCTAAAATGGCTAGTCTTAATTAGACCCACATCCATAAGGTTTGATAAGTTTGTAAAACTTTGCTAATACTTAACTGCTGTCTGATCATCCTAATTAATTTTATTTCTTTGGTCATTCTACATAGACATGATTTCTTTCGCAAATAATCAGGCACTGGTTTACTCGCTACTTGTTATGTAGCATGTTAATGATTAGATCTAATAATGTAATTAAGTCTACATAAATAATGAACTGAAGTTAGTTGCTGTCACTTTTCAATCCGGAAACTTACCATTCACATTATCTGTTGTTCGGGATCTACCACGAGTAAATTTTTCTACTCAAGATAATTATATACGCGCATTAGAAATTTTAGATAGTTTAAGTCGGAAGTCTTACGAAAAAGGAAATACTTTTATGGAGGTATCTAAAAAATTTTTAGCTGCCTCACTAGTTTGAGTGTTTAAATTTTTAATAAACCACACAGCTGCAAAATATGTGTGGCTATGGGATGAGCTAGCAAATTACGACAAAACCATTTTGTTATCAAAACAAACCTCTCAGCTCTAAACTGAAAATTCAGATAAATAAAAATTGTAATCATATATGCCCAAAATTATCTCACTGGTGTAATTACTAATTTATTTTCTCTCACTGTAATAATAATAAATATCTCGTTTTGGTGAGATAGATATATATTGAATATTATACCTACAGGTATTCCTACATGTAGAGATTGAATTTTTACCCGAATTAGAAGACCCATAGACACTGAGAACTAATGTTTACAAAAACAAAGAATAAATTTTAACATAGGCTACCATCAAACTTGACATGGTGAAGCACTGGCTCGGTGAAATTCCCGACCCTAATTGGGAAAGCCAACTTGACGCGCGGTGTTACCAGAGCTGATGATGTATGAAATATGTGCCCGGCACCACAGCTCTGCGGTGACCTGATGAAATGAGGATCGTTTCGGTCGACAGCCTAGGGACTCTGGTTAACACTCCGTCACATACGATGGTGAGGCTGTAGGCCGCCTCGCACGCCTCAATTAAATTACAAATGAAACGCTTACAATGTTTGTGGAGTTATTTATTCCTTGCGACTCCTTAATGAACAAACACAACTTTAGTACAAAACACGTGGCCTTAATGGCCCCCGGAACTGCGAGCGACCATGTGGCTTTACGATGTGAAACGCGACTGCACTTAACAACTCTCCAATGAGAATAAGGTTGCTCTCCCCTTGGATCTATAACAAATAAAATTAATGATCCGGTTCGTTAATTGAAGTCTATAGCCGTGAATATGAGTTCAGCTTAAAATGTCGGCACTGAGGGCCTTTTGCGGAGCGAGAGACTTACATGACTTGATGCTTTAAGTGCTTAAGAGAACTGGGAGGAAGCGTGGGGCCGGCTTCCGCTACCTGAGCGTAGCCTACGCCAAACGGCGAAACAATGAAGCACAATATATACTCAAAAATGATTATGAGATGAAAGTGACATGAATTAAATTAACCTAAGACAGCATAATTTTTCCTTATACAAATAAAAATAAAAATGAATATATTAATTCCAAATGTTTCCATTGAACCAGCCACAGTATTGCCAAGTGTACAATGTCAAATTTCCCTGGCTGTGGCTGTGTCGACTGTCTTCCATGATGACAATTATGATATTAATTATATACACTGAATAAATATCACTGAATAAATACCCTGATGCAATACACTGATGCTATTAATAACACTGAATAAATTAGTAACACTGATGCAATTACACTGATGCTATTAATAACACTGAAAAAATTACAAACACTGATGCAATTACACTGATGCTATTATGCACACTTTCACTCGTGCCCACAAGCCTGTCGGTGTAGTGTGTCTGGTGTAGTGGACATGATTGCGACAGTCAGAGTGGGCAGAAAGGAGCTCGTGAACGCGCGGTTCACGTCAGTCAGTTAGATTTCAAGTGTTCCACCACCGGAGTCGAAACACATATCTCTTATTAATTATAGACACCACTTATTAAATGCATTATTAATATTTGTTTTGTTATTTTAATAAGAATTACACTATGAACTAGTTGAGTTTGCATACAGTTGCTGGATTACTTACTTCTAGGCGACCAGGTTGTCAGCACTTTGCAACATTGGTATTCTGTTACCAGTGTAGGGATTTCCTCACATCCATTTCCCGTATTGATAATAATTATGTAATGTTACCCGTGCGGTCGGGAACAGTAATTCGGAGTTCGTTGGGCGACTATGATAAGAAAAATCAGAATTTTTCACAATATTCTTGTTCTAAAAAGAATGGGTGCCAGGTCACTGGGTGGGCACAAAGTCGCAGTTCTCAGGATCGTGGGCTGAATGACTACGTGGCTGTTTCCCCTGACACACATGCTACATATTTACAGTAAAATGTAATATATAGCTGGGGTATTCAGGCTCCCTAGCCCACCTTAACATTACCTTTTTACCTTATAAATGAAGGATGCCACATTGAGGCATCGATGACTTCCTGTTTAGGGCCAGGGCCCGAAATACAACACTAAATGAGAACTCACAAGTTTCAGTTAACTCAAGTAAATAGTTTTGCCGAATAGTGTAAACAGTTACGTTCATACAATACAAATTAATGTGGACCTGACTCACAATGCCTACCAGTGACTGTTACTGTACAAAAAGGCCTAGAATGGCGCGAAAATTTTCAAGAGTAATCAAACCTCCAGTGTCAGTGAATTGAGCTGAAGAAAGGTGCTGCGAATGCGGGTAAGACTATTGTTAAAGGTAAACTAAATAAAAGTTCCAGTAAATTATGTTTACCTATTGCAGTTAAGTTTTCAGAACAAAGAATGAAAGTCCCCCACAATGCGATGCACATGCAGCACCTAAGACCTGTTGAATCAGACTGCCGGAGTTGGCACAGGCGAGCGGCGAACTTGCCGAGAGACCAGTCCACTCTGTGAGGTAATTTAATTAACTGACCTCATTAGTATTGAACATGGGACATATACACATTAAACACTGATATATTTTGAGCGAGTTTTCTTAATCCTGTAGAGAGTAAAGAGTTCTTAATTAAGGACTAATTTAAATACAAAACATGATTATGTGGTGCCTTGCAGAGCATGTTGGGAAATTTAGGTCTGTTAAGTTTTGGGGCATTCTACGACTGGAATGGTCAGGTTGAAAGAAAGACTAATTATTTACCACGTCACTAATTGGATTTGATTAGATACACAGTTGTACTGGGAAAATTATAACTACAAATTCCATGTGTATGAATATATGGCTTGTGGCTGTGTCTACCAGTGCAGCTGTTGGTTGGTCATTTACCTCTAACAATGTCCTTATAATCTTTTCCGGAGCAAAGGTCATCCACGTGAGTTGCAGCTGATGCCAACTGAATCGATATATATGGGTTGACACAAGATTGTGGGGAGGTTGACATCCAGCCGAGGCCTCTCTTATCAGGTTTTCTGATGGTGGGCCATTGCAATCTGGGCAATACCTGTGCCCATGAATCATAGGCACTCGACATGTGTGGGACTGGGGTTATAAAGTGTCCTGCCTATGTCTCGACAGCTCCAATGGGGTAAGTGGGGAATTGCGGGGGTGCCTCGATGGTATGGTTGCCTGAAGTTGGACCATCTACTTCCATGTCTGTTGTTGTTGTCCCCATAATGGTGCTCCATACCTTGCTGATCTCCTGGCTGTTTCCTACAGGATCATCAATTGCATGTTCCCCTGGTCAGGCACAGCTTTCCAAATCCATGTTCTTCTGTGATGGTGCAGCACACATACCCCTCGACACTCACTCCAAGAAGGGGTGTCATCAATGGTTGAAACACATCCTGGAAGCATCGCGTCACATCTGGTAGCTCGATGACAAGTGGCTCGTCGGTGTACAGTCTGTGGCACAGCTGGAATTTCCTCACGATAAAGCACTCCACCGACTCAGCCTTGTTGTCCTGTACTTTTAGAACTGGGCGAAACAGTCCACTCTCGACTCGTCTGCAGAGAACCTGTCCGTTAGGCCTGCAGCGTACTCACTTTAGGTGGAGTCGACCCGGCACCACAGTATCCACCATTCACACATATGTTCCCAGAGCGGGCCCCCTGCATGTTCTGCCCATTCCTCGATGGGGATTCCATACCCCATCAGCCCTTCACTACATTGTAACATAAATGTGTTCACGTCCTCAGTACTGTTCAGCTGTGCTCCAGGAACGACATCCCTCGTGTGGGTGATGCATTCTCCCTAGAGGGATATGGGCAAATGGTCTCTTAAGGGGGCTGGAATGCGGGTGGCAAGGAATGTCCACATGGTGTCCTCAGTGGCAGCATGCTGGTTCTCCCTTGGCCTTTCGTCAAATATGATATGATGTTCTGTTGCTGTCCATTGGGCATCGAAAGACTACCACAAAAGCATTGGGTGGCAAGTATTGCCATCCACCCTCCACCGGCCAGCAAGCAGTGGGATCTTGCGACCGGAGAAACCACTGCAAAGGGGGGCATCGATAAGGATGCCATCTGAGGTGTCCATGGGCACCACTCAGCATTAACTCAGCTGAGAAGGGTGTGAATTGTCTCAAGGTGTGTACGGTTCATGGTGGTCCTCCCTTTTGCAACAATGTCATGCTCATAATGTTCGAATCTCCAGTGGTTGAGCATGGCATTTGAGGACCTACTTACTCGCTCCGTGCCCCTTTGTTGCCAAGGGGTACGACAGCCACCTATGGCTCAAATTCTGCTAGCCTAGCTAAGTGAATAACTAACGGACTCGTTTTTACACATGAACTCATTGTGAAACCTTGCAATTTATTACATGTGCTGTAGAGATAGTGTGATCTACATATGTGGGCTCCTGCAACACTTGCGAAATACACATATACACATAACATCTTATGTCCACATTTAAACTGCAAGTGATGCACACTGTAGTAGCATGAACCACAAAACAATGTTAAGGGTGGTCTGCTGGTCGCGTACTGCAGTATAATGCATTACGGGAGTTGTCTCAGTCCGTAACTTGAAGTGGGAGTTTTTCCAGCAGCCCGACGTCAACACATTTTCTGCAGGGGCACTCCTCGCGGATAGTAAGATGTTAATTACATTAAATATTCCGGAAAAGAACACAGAGAAACATAATTACCCTGTATCAGTTATCACAAATGTCGAAGTCTGCCTGTGGGACTCGGCACGTACATCCCCTGCCTCGCCTCGACAAAGACGGCCTAACCAGCATGGCCCCCATGGAGACAAATCCTCTTAGAAAATTATGCAAGCGGTAACTTGCCTCCAAACGCAGATCTTACTGACAACACGACTCAAACACTCAATACAAAAATTACTAATGCAATCACAGGCTTAGTTTCAATTACTTACAATTTGTTTCAAACATTTTTCAAAATCTATGTGACCTTGAACAAACTTACAACTATATGAAGCTGTCTTCTTTGGCAATCATAATTATTTTATTATTTACTGTAAAATTTGTAGCGCACACAAAACTCGGTTTTACAACTGTTTATTTTGAAAAATAATATTTATTTGCTGGCTATGATGTCACTTCTGCCCAATTCAAATTTCGGTGGATACATGCATGTCGAGGTTATTTAGTGTTAATGGCCACCTCAATGTATTCGTGTAGAAAATCTGCACTGAATTTACATGTCCAGAGAGACACTGCATAGTCCCTGTCTGCTAATATTAAGCATACACCCAATTGTCTTTCTGTTAGTAATTGTAATTACCCCTTTTTTAATTACATTAGTACAGCTATGTGCAGGGTTTCCTACTTACTGCACATTAGTGACCTGCCCCTTTCTTATCTTTGCATCAGAACTGGCACATGTGTTAGTGAATTACTGTGTGGAAGCCACTTCGCCTGAGTTCGGTAGTCCTAGTGTGTCGATAGGTAGGGCACATTCCCTTTGTTCCTGTCCCTGCAGTCATGGATCACGTTCTGTATTAGCTCCAGCTCGCGTGTCCATACTTTGGAATTGGGTTAGGTGTAGCACATCACACCTAGTTTTCCATAGCAGAAAGTAATTTAACATAACTTTTTGTTTTCAAGACTCGCAGATACCTCCACTTATCCTGGGTATACTTTCGCCCGGGGGAGTTTAATTTCATCTTAAGTCTTTGTTACCATGCATTCGCGCATTTTTGCAGTATAGTCTTCCTAACTGGCATGTGGCCAGGATATGCATCATTTTAATGCAAAGTCTTTTAGTGCCTAGTGCAAAGAGTAAATATAGGTCAGATTGCAATGTTGTGCTTTATTTCCAAGTACAGCCCACATTACATTTAGGTGCACATGTCCCTCACAACCCGCATCCGAATGTATAATTCTACAAGTCTCAATGTGTACCACTTTCTTAAAATATTGTTCTTCACTATCTAAGGCATCTGGGTCATCATAAATAAGCTTACTTCACTCTGCAATGTAAGTATCAGGCATGAAGGAGCCTGACTTTACCAGTATCTTGGGGCGATTAAATTTTATTACATCACTGATATGTATATGTCCAGGTGGTCGGCCACACGACCCTGAGAGTACTAACAATCTCATCACGACACTGTCCATCGAAGGTGTGTGGGGCCTAGTAGGGTTACAACCACCTTAAATTTTCCCACCACTTATTTACTGCTCTGCAGAACATGAATTCTCCATGTGCAGAGCGTTAATGGAAAATTAATTTTGCAGTTTACGAATGATCTAGCAACTGTAAATGCTAGACAATCAGAACAGTAGGAAACCGATGCAGCCAATATATAATTAAAAAAATTGTCATCTATTTATAGCATTTACATATAGGCCATTAAATTATCTGTGGGTACTGCTTGTGTAATCGTTTTGAAAAACTTGGGATATCTTATAAAAGGGGCTGCCAATTTTTACATTGGGCAGTTATGTCAATAAATCTAAAACTAAACTTAAATAGAAGCAAATTTAACGACCTAAGAAACTAATAATCTAAGAACTAAAACATGAGAAACAATTATGTTAACACAAGAGAATATTGTCGGCCTATACAATATTGGGTAATTGTAAAGAATAGCGACTTTTCCGAAAATCGGGAAAATAATACCTGCAAATGATATGTATGGTTATTACTAATCACATTTAATACAAATATTAGTGGGACTTCAAGTAATTTGCAGTATATATCATTAAATGTGATAGTGAGGAGAGCTATTAAGATTACGGTATATATGCAGTAAAACGCGTAAAATGTACGCCCAGTATACTTATATTGGATCGCTAAATTGTATTAAATGTGAGAATACCTTTTAAAACCAATCCTTAATGTATAAAATATTATTCACAGGGTTTATATATATATTGAGGTGCTAAGGTTATACAGGTAAGAAACACAGCAATCAAATAGTGTCGGTACATCATGTAATTCTGTTAAATTATTCAAGGCTTACCTTGTCAATATTCATGAAAGGATTGTACTACATAACGTATTACTAGTAGAATGAATATACATATTGTAGATCATACAAAAAGACCTTCACAGATGGTGTTTATAAAAGTTGACGTGTATCGCCATTATACATTACAATACATTCTGTGGCCAATGATCCATAAGAGACAGGTAACAAATGTGCATCAAAATTGGCTTGCATCACAGTTGTATTGTGAGAACTTGCACCACTTCAGTGGAACATGTGATTTTGACTGTACCAAGGTTTGTGATGTACGAGTGCTGTTAAGCGTGTTTTATTGCAATTCATTCGGGTTTGACATGTTAAATCAAATTATTGTGCTTAAATACAAGTGTTTCTATGCCATTATGTCCATGGGAAATGTTAAAATATAATATTTGTACTGTTATTTGAGTGTCTATTGAGTTTAAACTAATCAAATACACATTAATGTGTTGTGCCTAATCATCTACGAGCTATGCCAATTCAATGGGTAAGTATTTTAATACACTTGGAGTTTAAGCATAAACAGCGATTACATTGAAGTGAATTGTACTGTGTAGTATTGTGCATGAGTGTGTTATTGAAGGGCTTACGTAATTTTGCTGCCAGTCATGTAAAATGCAGCAGACATAACAAAATTAAACCTAACTTCACGATAGGTGAATCACAGGGTGGTATACCCCATGCGAGCATAATTATTATGGTTTTGGCATGTTTTATTATGTTTGGTATGTGTAAATGCCAGGATTTTGCATTTTGCAGTACTTTGTCAAGGGTTTAGATATAGCTGGTTGTGTAGCTATTTGATATGTAGTATACCTAACCGAATTGTACCTTACTTCACGATGTGTAACTCACAGGAGTTCTACGAACTGCCACACGAAGATATACTAAGGTATCATGTGTTGGGAAACAGTACCCCTGTATTTACATATCGTCAAGTTAGGTTTTGTTCGGTTAGGTCTTTTTGCATTTAATGTATTTACATAAGAAAATATAATGATAACGAACATATTTCACACATGCTTTACCCTACAATTTCCCTGATCAACATAGCTCTCCGGACTGTAGTATTTGTGGTCTCTCTTAATATATTGATGCCGCTAGTAAATTCGTGTTGTGTGTAATTAGTAGAGTGGAATTATACCCAATTAATGTATTTACATACCAAAATATAATGATAACGTACATATTTCACACATATTTTACCTCACTTTTGCCCTGATCTTTATAGCCCTCCCTACTATCGTATTTATGGCTTGTATTGATTTGTGGTGTGTATTTATTTGAAAAGTAGTAAACCTATGTTGAATTATTAACACAAAGAACACGCAGCAGATCGAGAAATGTAAGTTTTATTTAACGAACTTTAACCACAACAACAACACACACGAGATGAACAATAGCTAACAGAGAATGTTTATTATTGGCTGAGGGCTCTAGACATTAACCAATCAGAGCATAGCTCATGGTTTATACTGCCAAATACAAAATTAGTTTCCTCCAACACAACCCTCTTAATTTTGTAATCACAATATTTCAAAAATTTGTAAATGCAAACATTTGTAGATAAGAAAAAATGATTTCACACGAATATCACATCTTAGCTATCAAGATTTCAATTACAAAATACTAAGCTTAACTTAAGGCAATAGAAGGGTAAGCTTAACTTTCATAATTTAAATTCACAAATAAAAATTTTTTTTTTAAGCTTACAATCCAATCATCTGTTTTTTAAAATCTTGGAATTTATTTGGACCCAATGCTTTGGTTAGCAAATCTGCAATTTGCTTGCTTGTTGGAATATATTCAATGTGAATGATTTTATTTTCAATCAATTCTTTTATGTAATGAAAGCGAACGTCAATGTGTTTACTTTTTCTGTTAAAATTACCCTTTTTAGCCAAACCTATAGCGCTTTGATTATCAACATGAATCGTAGCTGTTATGGTTTTTCCTGTGAGTTCTTCAAAGAGACTTTTAAGGTACACTACTTCCTTACAGCATTCAGCAGCTGCAATATATTCACTTTCTGTGCTTGAAGTGGCGACGATGGGCTGCTTCTTCGAACTCCAACTTATAGGACCTCCGGCGTAGTAAATGATATACCCTGACGTACTTTTTCTGTTTTCGGTATCACCTGCGTAGTCGGAGTCACTATAGGCGATGATTTCATCAGTAGAGTCTTTCGAGTAGCGAATACCTTCATTGATAGTGCCTTTTAGGTATTTGAGTGTCCTTTTTAGATTGGTGAGGTCTTCTTGCGTGGGCTTTTCCACACGTCGACTGCTCATACCTACAGCATAGGCCAAGTCCGGTCGAGTTTTCGTTGAGATGTACAAAAGACTCCCAACAGCCTCCCTGAATGGGAAACCGGTGACCAAATTACCATCTTCGTTGGTAGCTTGCTTGACGAATGGTGTGGTTGCGGGTTTAGCACTTTCCATTCTGTACTTCTTGAGCACTTGCTTGACATGCTAGGCTTGTGAAATTTTTAGACCATTTTTTTCATGTGTGACTTCTAGTCCAAGGAAAGTTACAGGATTTTTCACAGCAGTCATCTCGAATTCTTTAGTCAGCTGAACGAGTAGTTGTGTTATTTTATCTTCACTGTCAGAAGCGATAATTCCATCATCTACGTGGATGGCAAGAAGCAAGGTTGAATCTGCGTTTTTGAAAATGCAAGGTTCATTTTTGAGAGCTTTTAGTCCACTTCTCATGAGAAATTTAGAGAAACGTTTGTTCCACCTAAGCGGAGCTTCACGGAGTCCGTAGAGGGCTTTTTCCAGTCGGCAAATTTTATTTTTAGGTTTTTGCCAGCCTTCTGGTATCTCCATGTATACAGGATTTAGAATTTTTCCGTATAGGAATGCTGATTTTATGTCGATTTTTGTGATATGATGGTTTTCTCGAGCGATCAAAGCTTGAATGAGTCGCAAAGCATCACTGCTTACAACAGGACTGTAGGTCTCTTCGTTGTAGCCAAGTGTTTGCTCACAACCCCTTGCGACCAGTCGGGCTTTGTATTTGCCGTCGTCTTTTATACGAAAAACCCATCTGTTCGTCAGAATTTTCTGTTTTTCGGCAGCTTTCCGGTCGACGATAGTCCAGGTGTCGTTTTTTGCAAGGGACTGTTTCTCATCCTCAATAGCTTGAAGCCAAAAATGTTTTTCTTTGCACGAGACAGCTTCTTTGTATGACAAGAGAGAGCTTTCTTGGAGTTCTTCTAAAGAGTCCAGATTTAGGTGATAATCGCTCAATTTGTCTGGCAATTTCTTAGTCCTCTTCGATCTCCTTTGGGTCCCTTGAACTGTCGATGCATCTGATGTATTTGGAGTATCAGTTGTGCCTTCGGTTTCCTCTTCTTTTTGAGAGATTTCGTCCTCATACTCCTCGTCGTCGTCTTTGTCTGAGAGAGAATCGTCTTTTGTGGAGCTGATGTCTTCATCTTCATCAAAGTCAAGACTCACAGTTTTTTTTAATTTCTTCAGGTTGTTTTACGTCTTGGTTAGTGAAGTAGACATCTCTGGATGCAATTATTTGTTGTTTTTCGGGATTCCACAATCTGTAGGCGTTGCTGGTGTAGCCCACATG
>NQII01006995.1:73592-110865 GCA_002778355.1 Clitarchus hookeri | reverse complement strand
CAGCTTCAAGTACAACATCTTTTCACTAAAACAGTTAAGGGACTTGATCAAATCACTTACTTTCTTTAGGGAAATCACCCCACAGAGTTGTCATTTTAACATCTTCCGTGAATTGATCATCTACCTTAGGGATTTGATCAAATCTCCGGTTTTATCATGTCCCTGCGACATATACACCGGTGACTGAAAGGGGTTTCTAAAAAGTTAAAACGATTAGCACCGAACGAGAGCGTAAATGTCAAACTCTACTCTAGCAGAAGAAAAAGGACCACTGCTCAAGTGCTTGAAGTATAACAGGTCACCGGGTTTTAACATGGAAATGGTAAGTCCATAAAATTCAAGTAGCAGTTCTTACTCCGTGCCTAAGTTGGCCAAACGGCTTGCTTTGAGAGCGTGCCAACGTTAGAAACGCAACCTTGGCTTCTCACCGAAATGGCGCTAGGGCGTACGTCACATCATTTGAACGCCAACACAAATACTACGAATTTTTCTGCAAATCCCAAGCAACCTATGTGTATATCGCAATTGCGTCTCCAAATATTTCCGACCTTTGCAGGCGGTAATGACGAAGTTTGTAGCATGCTGGCGAATAGGTCTGCTGGGATGCCGACCAACGTTTAACCAGTAAAATTTATTATAAAATTTTAAATTATTAGCTCGATTATATGCGTTATCCTGTAGAACAGATTTTATATTACACACATAGTATTATTTGTTTATTGGCTTCTGTGCGAAGACTTAATTCTCGGTTGCTCATGACACGGCCATAGAATAATTGACAGTACAGAACTGAACTGGAGAAGTGTCCTGCGTACTGTGGCCACACAAGCTTGCAAACTGTATCGCGGAACGTCGTTGACCAATCAACTACTGGAGACTAAATTGCCAGACGCCAGCTCGACAAATAGGTGATATTCCATAACGCGTAATAGCCAATCAGAGTGTAGTGGAGAGATTTGGGCTGCTCTTAACATCGAGGTCTTGAGAGCCGATGAGGGTGAAGCGAGGTGGGTATGGAAAATCGTCGGAATGAAGGGACGGGGGAATCGGGAGATCCCCGAGGAAACCCGCCGACCAGTGACATCGTCCCTCACGAATCCCACGTGCGAAATTCCGGGAGAAACCCCTCCAGGAAGCGAACCCGGCTCTCCTAGATGGGACCCGATGGGACGCAATGTTTATGTTAACTCGTAAAATGGTGTTTGGAAAGACGAAACACATTTTAGAAAGTATTTTTTATTAGTTTTATTGGTTTATGCGTTGTTATTTCACTTGATACACGTTGTAGAGCTGCCATTTTTACATGCTGTTTAAATAATTCATAAGTGAAAAAACAAATCACTGAAAAACAGTGAAAAAATTACTGATGAACCAGTGGAAAATGTCACTGAATCAATCAGTGAAAGAAAACTAGCATTTTTTCACTGATTTATAAGTTAAATTCACTGAAGTGAAAGTTGAATCAGTCAGCTGATAGAAACAGTGAAATTGTCACTGATTCAGATTTAGGGTGCAACTGGTCGCGAGATATCTTCGCGAATACGAGTGTCCCTATACATCAGTAGGGGTAGTGAAATTTCGCGAACAAATTTCAAGACAAGTTATATTTCAAAACACTACATGGTCGTTAACGTATCTTGATTTGCTGAATTACTTCGTGATACATGTTAACTATCTCCACCCAAATCACGTAAGAGACGTGCCGATATTGCCGAATTCTGAGTGGGCCAGTCAAATATGAAAATTCTTTGAGAAAGCCGAAAGCAACCAATAGCAATATACAAACTGCATTCGTGTGCTTATAGTATTGAAATCTACAGTTTACTCAAATTTTTTCCGCGAAAAATCATTAGCTCTATACATTAGAATTGTCAATTTCCATTAGGTACGCTGATTGTGAAAATTTAACTTTTCAAGAACACTACAATTTTAAAATTAAAAAAAACTCTAATTTATATATATTAATAAGAAAAAAAATGAAATAAAACACACAATTTGTTTTTGCTCTTTTAAAAAAAAATTATGAGTTTTCTCAACAACACAATAATAAGATGAAATATTCCGCAAGGTGAATTATAACCTCGTTTTTTTAAATATAACAGTACAAACTAACAAAAAAATTGAAATAATTTTGGGTACCCAATATACATATATATATATATGCTTGGATATCACATACTTAATTTACAAATATTGTTTAACAAAAACAGAATTTTTTTTTGCCAAAACGTTTTTTNATGCTTGGATATCACATACTTAATTTACAAATATTGTTTAACAAAAACAGAATTTTTTTTTGCCAAAACGTTTTTTTAGTGTTACAATTACACGTTAGATGGCGCTTTGGTCCAAAAAAGGCTGGAGCATATCCATGAGGCCATTTTCTTATTGTTTCCTTTATGATGCTACTTCGATGTGCTGGAAGAAAAACATTGGCGTTACCATGGCCAACGAGGCCATCCCACAAAACGGGTGTACGTCTCACATCTGAAAGGAATGAAAACGGCTGGCCATGACTATCTCGTAGGACCATTCCGCAAACCGCTACAACAAACAAGTAAAAAATTCACGATAACAAAACTACCAAAGAGATAACAGTACCACATCGCGAAATAAAATATCCGTGTTAGCACTTCCAGGCCCACTTTAATTTACGGTTTCAGCTGTTACTGTTCACTAGAAACAACACTTATTTCGTTGTTACGGACAGTGAACTGTAGGCCATATTTTTGGCTACAGTAACATGAACAAGTTATGACCTAGACCAGTAAGACGGTTTGGAAATAATTTACCAATATCTGAGATCATTGACCATCGAGTTTTGCAGTGTGCAGTACAGGCCAAAAATACCTACACTTACGTAATGTCCACAAATGTGTACACTGTGTCTCAATGGGTTACAGAAACTTACTCGACAAAAATGTTTACCCTAAGATGAAAGGCGATGCAAGAAAGATAAATACCGGGCAACTACATGCTCTATGGCGAGAAAACGAAGAAGAAGAACGTAGCATGATAGGAAGTTTATATAAATATCAAGGCATGCTCCAGACTTCATTGTTTCGCGCGACCAATCGATATGTATATATCGAAGTGATCCCCAATAATGTATAATACATCACAAGCGATATTAAAAAAATAAACATTTCCATTCTAACAATAGGAAATTAAGATTTCACACAATACTAAATGCATAAACTATTGATTCGCATTAAGAAAAAATATTCTTAAAACAATGTACATTAGTAAATAACCTGACAAAGGTTTAGATTTTATATTAGTTCCAAATAACAAAACTGGGATAAAATATTACTTTATGGAGTGTAAAGTAATAGTAAGCAGAGCTAGAGCACGTTNTCTCTTTGCAGAGAAAATTTGGAATTAGATATCTCACCGCCATATTGAAAGTTTATCTGTTCTCGTAAAAAGCATGCTGACTTCCCATAACCTCGCCTAACATCGTATTTCACAATGGCTATTGAGAATTGCGATTATTAAATTTCCCCTCTCCCGATATTATTTTGTCCACTCATATCATTGGCTCTTTATTTCTTTTCTCTCTCTCTCTCTCTCTCTCTCTCTCTCTGATCACAACTTCTTTGTCTTTAACTGTTCAAGCACGCACACGTACACAAACATTCACGTTAGTATATAAGTAAGTTGCCGATATCCATCAAAAACAATTCATTTTTGTATCTGTATTACTTCTTGTAACGCCATATTGGTTCACATTGCACACAAAATGCTTGCTATAATGCACAGCGGTTATTATTGGCCATAGTAAGGGCCAGTGACTTTTCGCGAAAAATTCGGAGCACACAGTATACTTCAATACAATATACACACCTCAGCTGTTGTTACACCTCCACTGGCTGCTGGTGCCGTGTCCGTCTTTGACCAAGCCACCCAGGACTAAGTAACTCCGACACTGAACCTTCGTGATTCGTGCGCAAACGGTTAACACGGGCCAGAACTTTTTTTGTAGCCAATCCAAGAAACTAGGCGACCCTACAGTGCTTTGGACTGTATCTTGTCTCGAAATCTTTTCGCGAAATATTACTGCCCCTAGCCAGAGTCCATTCATCGTTACTTCACAATTTCATGAAGTCCTGCTAAAGTTCTACTTCCAAGATGTTCCTCTAGCTCATGAAAAGAAAGCTTGGAAAATTCTACCAAAGGGTCTACGCATCGCATTCGTGCGCATTAAGTGTAATAATATTTCGCATGAGAACTATTTTTTACTAGGCGTTACCAGATGCATGTGTTTTCTTAATGTTTTTGTTTACATTAATTTTAAATTAAATTTGATAATTTATAGATACAATTCAAATAATATTCCACGATCAGTTTAATAATAATAGTATGAGAACTATTTTTTACCAGTAATTACCAACACACATTATTTCTCCTTGTATGTTTTTCACTTTAATTTAAATGAAACATTAAAACTTATAGCTAAAACTTAATTAAATGCTAAATTTAACCGAAAATAAGGCACTTTTATGTTAACAGAAATATAAATAACTTGTGGTACGTGACATATATAGGAAACAACCAAACACGTCGCTCATGGGGTAATTTTTCGAAGGTATGATTCAAAAATTCCGAAGATACCATGTACAGATTATATTTTATATTTGACTTGGCTTCACGTAAAACTGTCACAATATTTCTCTTTATTTTACTACTGGCTGAAACGAACATACATCTATACGTTCTTGAAGTTAATTACGTGCGAAATTCGCAGTACTCTAGCACTTTCGACACTGTGGGCTAATTTACTAACGGGAGTCTTCACTCCGAACAGGCTTGACGCGAACAGTCTATATGTGCCTGCGAAGTGGGGGGACATTTCCATTGTGCGTTGCGCTTTGCTAACATCAGGGACCTGCAAACTTCGCGTTGTTTTCGAGCTGCAGACTAAACTCCAAGACGATGCAGGCTCGTGTGACTTCTTCCACTTGCTGACAACTTGTGTGGCACCTAGGACGTTACCAAATTACAACGCGAAATGACAGGGCCTCTGTATATCACAATAGTTTTTGAGAGAAGGAAAAAATATATATTTCCACTTCCCAATAATTTTAATTTCAAATACAAGTCTATTAAATGTAACATTGCAAAGATGAAATAAAGTCAGGACTCACCCAAAGCGTAGCCATAAATTACGCACCGTGGCCGAGCCCCAGAGGCAGCAGGAAGGTTCACTGCTGGTGTTATGGTCATTTCAAGGCTCGCCGGCAATTTTTTATAGGTAATGAGGCCAACAGCTTCAAGTACAACATCTTTTCACTAAAACAGTTAAGGGACTTGATCAAATCACTTACTTTCTTTAGGGAAATCACCCCACAGAGTTGTCATTTTAACATCTTCCGTGAATTGATCATCTACCTTAGGGATTTGATCAAATCTCCGGTTTTATCATGTCCCTGCGACATATACACCGGTGACTGAAAGGGGTTTCTAAAAAGTTAAAACGATTAGCACCGAACGAGAGCGTAAATGTCAAACTCTACTCTAGCAGAAGAAAAAGGACCACTGCTCAAGTGCTTGAAGTATAACAGGTCACCGGGTTTTAACATGGAAATGGTAAGTCCATAAAATTCAAGTAGCAGTTCTTACTCCGTGCCTAAGTTGGCCAAACGGCTTGCTTTGAGAGCGTGCCAACGTTAGAAACGCAACCTTGGCTTCTCACCGAAATGGCGCTAGGGCGTACGTCACATCATTTGAACGCCAACACAAATACTACGAATTTTTCTGCAAATCCCAAGCAACCTATGTGTATATCGCAATTGCGTCTCCAAATATTTCCGACCTTTGCAGGCGGTAATGACGAAGTTTGTAGCATGCTGGCGAATAGGTCTGCTGGGATGCCGACCAACGTTTAACCAGTAAAATTTATTATAAAATTTTAAATTATTAGCTCGATTATATGCGTTATCCTGTAGAACAGATTTTATATTACACACATAGTATTATTTGTTTATTGGCTTCTGTGCGAAGACTTAATCCTCGGTTGCTCATGACACGGCCATAGAATAATTGACAGTACAGAACTGAACTGGAGAAGTGTCCTGCGTACTGTGTTCACATCTGAAAGGAATGAAAACGGCTGGCCATGACTATCTCGTAGGACCATTCCGCAAACCGCTACAACAAACATGTAACAAATTCACGATAACAAAACTACCAAAGAGATAACAGTACCACATCGCGAAATAAAATATCCGTGTTAGCACTTCCAGGCCCACTTTAATTTACGGTTTCAGCTGTTACTGTTCACTAGAAACAGCACTTATTTCGTTATTACGGACAGTGAACTGTAGGCCATATTTTTGGCTACAGTAACATGAACAAGTTATGACTTAGACCAGTAAGACGGTTTGGAAATAATTTACCAATATCTGAGATCATTGACCATCGAGTTTTGCAGTGTGCAGTACAGGCCAAAAATACCTACACTTACGTAATGTCCACAAATGTGTACACTGTGTCTCAATGGGTTACAGAAACTTACTCGACAAAAATGTTTACCCTAAGATGAAAGGCGATGCAAGAAAGATAAATACCGGGCAACTACATGCTCTATGGCGAGAAAACGAAGAAGAAGAACGTAGCATGATAGGAAGTTTATATAAATATCAAGGCATGCTCCAGACTTCATTGTTTCGCGCGACCAATCGATATGTATATATCGAAGTGATCCCCAATAATGTATAATACATCACAAGCGATATTAAAAAAATAAACATTTCCATTCTAACAATAGGAAATTAAGATTTCACACAATACTAAATGCATAAACTATTGATTCGCATTAAGAAAAAATATTCTTAAAACAATGTACATTAGTAAATAACCTGACAAAGGTTTAGATTTTATATTACTTCCAAATAACAAAACTGGGATAAAATATTACTTTATGGAGTGTAAAGTAATAGTAAGCAGAGCTAGAGCACGTTGCCCTAAACATTTAGCGAGACACCAAGTTATTAAAATTGAATGTAATTAGGAACTTTACAAAATTCAACCTTGAAGAAAGTGCCAACGCATATGGCACACCTGCCACCGAATTAATTCGCGAAGCACTCAACGCGCTCTCTACCTCTCTCTCTCTCTCTCTCTCTCTCTCTATTTACTAATAGTTTTTAACTTATTTGCTGGTGAGGTTAGTTGACGTATGATAAGCTTTAATTAGATACATTTTTCGCTATTGATATATTTAGCTGGTGGCTGATTTTCTTTAACAGTTTCTTCGATGTCTAGCCGCGTATACTAACCATCATCAGACGTTCACATATAATTTATAAACTGCGATTTAAAACGATACTTGGTGACTTATATTTTAAAATGCAACCAGTAACCCTGCGAGTCTTTCCTTCCGGTGCTTGTAACATTCCACATTACAGTTGTTATGTGACTGCTGTGGAGGGATGAGAAATGTCAACTTATCTGTGGATCAATATGATATATCTTCTTCTGAATCATGACTAATAAATAGATTTAGAACTTCCCTTGGATAACAATTTATAGTAATATAGGGCACGTGTATTTATCTACTGTCAGACACTACTGGTATAGTCAATTCGCGGTTTCTTCACACTATTTGAATCAAACCTATGAAAAATCACCCCATGTATGATGTTTTTTGGTTGTTTTCTAAATATTCAATGTGTCACGAGCGTTGTATACTTGTGTAAACGTACAAGTATCTTATTTTGTGTTAAAGTGAACTTTCATATTTTTTATATACGCATGTTACAATGTTTAATTTTAAATTAATATGAACAAAAACAGAGCGAAAATAGTTGTGTTGGTAATGCCTAGTAAGAAATAGTTCTTATGCAAAATATCGTTGCTCTGTGTGCGCACGAATGCGGTGCGCTGTCCCTTTGGTGTAATTATATAGCCCTAGTTAAGCTTTGTTTTCATGAGGCGGAGGAGTATCTTGGAAGAAGAACTTTAACAGGGCTTCAGAAAAGTTGGAAGTAACCCTGAGTAGACTACAACAGCAGTCCTTCTCTAGATGACACGCCGACTAATTCGAGACACTGGAACATCTCCATTTAGTGTTAGTACTTCAAATTCAGTTATATCAGAGTAATTTATTTTATATCTCCTAATGTATCCTTCTTTCCCATCAAATTAAAAATAATAGAATAATATTTCTAAATTATACCACTCACGCCAAATTTCCTTATAATTTTTATTTAAAAAATAAAGTATTATGCAACCAGTATAAACCAGGTGTTTATGCAGTGAAGTCCATGAATGTATAAGTTGTATTTCATTCATGCGTAAAATTTTAGTTTCTTATTTACTCGTAGGCTCAATCATGTGCATACACAATTGCAGTTTTAAGTTGTTAATGCTTGCTGTTACTGGAAACATGCATTTGAACTGAGTCTGGTAACAAAGGCGTACATGAATTCACACTTGTATTCATTCGTTGGAAACGCAGCATTGGCCACACGAATGTACCTAATAATGTGAATCTGATTATTTTTTGTTTCGTCCAGAGGCACTTAACTTTAACTGTCATGCAGTAACTTTCTAAGCAATGAAATTTGTTATTGTTTCATTTGGTACATAAGAAATATTTTACTATATAGTCACTTTACGCAGTAATTAAATTTTATACTGTAAAATTGGGATGCCAATGAATATTTATTCACGATATAATTACTCCATAATATGATAAAATATAGTACTCACGTTAAAAAGAAATTCTGGCAATCATTAATTGTGTAACGCCCTCTGGTGGTAGGGTTGCCACCTTTTTTTCAAGAAAATAGAGTACATTTCCTTTCTAAGGTAAAAAAAAAAAAAGTACAACATCTTAAAATTGAGTATTATTTATTTAACCTACTATTTTTTTTCCATATATATTTTTTGTTGCTTCTGGCAACATCTAACAAATATTTATTTTCAAAGAACGTTTTCACGGCGTCTTTACAATCTATGATCATATTTAAATATATAAATAATTCATTTTTCCCACAGGCTTTTGTACTTTTGCCTTCGTTTTGTTTGCTTTGTATGATCCGATTCCAGTAATCGTTTTTTAGGTGTACTTAGAGATATACAGTTATCTGCATCCATAACTGAAGAATTATCACACACAATTTATACGTACAACACTACACACCAAGCAAAAACGGAAAACAATAATTTGAACTTCGAAATTTTCCAAAACCAACAGCAACACAAGTTACACACACAAGTGGACAAGTTGACATGATAATGTTATTTGACATTGACATTTTAGGTTACGTTCAAAAGCGACAGTGCTGCTTTGCATTTAATTTTATCGACGCGATGCGTTCTGTTCCACGCAATATTCGCTTTACCTTTCTATTTTTTTTCGTAAACAATTAAATAAAACCATAACGTCGAAATAGGTAAAATAAAGTATTTTCACGTACTTTATTGTCCTCATAAAGTATAAAGTACGTTTAACCGAAATAGAGTACAATACTTTATTATAAAGTACGGGTGGCAACCCTATCTGGTGGTGCCATAGGCCACTTTATCACCAGAAACAACACCAGAGATCCGAAACATCAATGCCTACTCCCCCAACCTTTCACGCAAAGTTGGAAAAGTTTTATCAGCCCCGCAAAGATTTACCTGTTGAGTGCTCTCTAGGACATAAAAGAAATATAAATTATAAAACATTTTAAATTCATTAATTATTTTTTCCCTTTTATTTCAACACTTTCTTTCCATAACGCTCAGATACGTTTAGTATTTGTACTTTTATTCAAATATTCATACGCTGACATTTAAAGTTACCTTGGCATATTAACTTGTGTGTTCTATGTTTAGTGTTCTAAAATTAATTTTTTCACCAAAATTTCCTAGAAAAAAAAATATTATAACAGTCACCATAAATAGTTAAAAAATACCTCAAAAATAATACACAAAATAAATTACTACCAAATTAAACTCATGTACTTATTGGCGTGGCCATATAATGTAATTCATTCCTTCATTAAGGCTGAACATCCAGCGAACTTTTGACCCCCACTAAGCTTGATTAACCTGTATTCACCGTATGAACACTCGTTCACAAACTTACATTGAGTTACGTTATTCAAATGAATTTTTTCAGCTCCAGATCATGAAAACAATACTTCAGGNCGTTCACAAACTTACATTGAGTTACGTTATTCAAATGAATTTTTTCAGCTCCAGATCATGAAAACAATACTTCAGGCTTCCAACCCACGATGGGGATACATGCTGAATATCGATTTATGAATTGCGGCTCCAAATTGTAGCAAAAATACTTCGCACGGACCGGACTTCCATCACCCGGCGTTCACATATGCAGACTTTCTTTGTTTGTCCATGCNCGTTCACAAACTTACATTGAGTTACGTTATTCAAATGAATTTTTTCAGCTCCAGATCATGAAAACAATACTTCAGGATTCCAACCCACGATGGGGATACATGCTGAATATCGATTTATGAATTGCGGCTCCAAATTGTCGCAAAAATACTTCGCACGGACCGGACTTCCATCACCCGGCGTTCACATATGCAGACTTTCTTTGTTTGTCCATGCNCGCAAAAATACTTCGCACGGACCGGACTTCCATCACCCGGCGTTCACATATGCAGACTTTCTTTGTTTGTCCATGCACCTTCGTGTCAAGCTAATTTCTTATTTGCAGAAATTCTTCGTTGTCGTGTCATAATTTCGGATTCACAGTAATTACTAGAGATCCGGGAATTTCGCGAATCCATTTGAGGACAAGTTAAACTTCAAGCACAGGTACATTTTAGTTTGTGCTTCTATTGGACGGCAGCTTGTTACACACGCCCCGGAGTTATTTCGACCAATAATGAACCTACAAGAAAGCGAGGGTGACATCGCGTGCTACTTGCACTGAGGTAAAACTGGAGCATCAGCGAATGAACAACCAACTGAGGCTCGAGTATACACTGAAGAGCCAAAAAAACTGGTACACCTGCCTAATATCGTGCAGGGCCCCCCGAGCACGCAGAAGTGCCNTACACTGAAGAGCCAAAAAAACTGGTACACCTGCCTAATATCGTGCAGGGCCCCCCGAGCACGCAGAAGTGCCGCACGCAAGACGACGTGGCATGGACTCGACTAATATCCAAGGTATACAGGAGGCAATTCACACCATGAATCCTGTAGGGCGGTCCACAAATCCAATCTGCGCCAATTTGAGAAAGGGTTGCACGTCTGTCACGTTTAATGATTCTCGTCAGTCGTCGTTTGTCCCGTTCTTTCACGATCTTTTTCCGGCCGCAGCGATGTCGAAGATGTGATGTTTTACCGGATTCCCGATATTCACGGTACACTCGTGAAATGGTCGTACGCGAACATCCAAATGTTATCGCTACCTCAGAGATCCTATGTCCCATAATTCGTGCACCTACTATAACACCACGTTCAAACTTACTTAAATCTTGATAACCTGCCATTGTAGCAGCAGTAACCGATCTAGCTGCCGACCGCATCGCGTTACTCTGATTGGTTCCATACCTCTGTTATTTGCAAAAGCATGCCTATACCAGTTTTTTTTTTTTGCTCTTCTGTGTACAAACGAGTGTGAAGTCTAGCGTGTTGCCAAATTAATCCGCGAAATTGTCGGGTCTCTGGTAATTAATCACAACGTAGACTACGATTATAGAACATTTACATTTTACGAGTTGTTTAATATTTTTGTGCGTAACTCTATAATTATGTGTTATCTTTTTGTATGAAATCGAGAACTTATTAATTAAATAAAAATATGTTCTCAAACTTTAACAAATAACACACAATTAAAATTATTCACAAAAAAATATTAAACAGCTCGTAAAATGTAAATTTTCTATAATTGTACATTGCCAGTAATTACCATGAATTCGAAATTATGACGTGAAAACGAAGAATTTTTGCAAAAGGGGTGAAGCCGAGCCTAAACTGAGCAAATAAAATATTTCAGTTACTCCCATACTGCGAGTCTGTGATTCATGAGTGAACACCGCAGACATGTAGCAAATAAAATCGTCGAACCACGAAAGTGTACCTGAGCAAAGGCTGGTTTCAAAATTGCTTTGGAATACGTCCCTTCCCGTACCTGCGTGTATTTTAACTTGCACGCCGACTACCATGCACCCGACGAAGGTGGCAACGACAGGGGAAAAGTAGTTCTATACCGTAACGTTGAATTATAAGTCCTAGGTAAACATTAGTGAATACTGAACTTGTGCTTACGGTTNGACAGGGGATAAGTAGTTCTATACCGTAACGTTGAATTATAAGTCCTAGGTAAACATTAGTGAATACTGAACTTGTGCTTACGGTTTCCAATGCGCATAAGTGTAAGTGAATTGCACTTATTTCTTTAATAATTTCACCGTTTTACAGGACCCACACACGAATAAAGTTANGCATAAGTGTAAGTGAATTGCACTTATTTCTTTAATAATTTCACCGTTTTACAGGACCCACACACGAATAAAGTTATCATGCCCACGGCAATGTTAATTTTACATATGGCGGAAGAATACACTGTGTGCATACAAATAGATCTTAAGCATCGCTGGGGGCCGCGGCGGTGTAGTGCTTAGACTACTCGCCTTCCACCTAGGCGAACCGGGTTCGATTATCGGCGGGGCCGCTCTCGCATGTAGGAATCGTGTCTGAACGATGCCGCTGGTTGGCGGGTTTTCTCGGAGATCTCCCGTTTCCCCTCGCCCTATCATTCCGGCGCTGCTCTNGAATAATTTCACCGTTTTACAGGACCCACACACGAATAAAGTTAGCATGCCCACGGCAATGTTAATTTTACATATGGCGGAATAATACACTGTGTGCATACAAATAGATCTTAAGCATCGCTGGGGGCCGCGGCGGTGTAGTGCTTAGACTACTCGCCTTCCACCTAGGCGAACCGGGTTCGATTCTCGGCGGGGCCGCTCTCGCATGTAGGAATCGTGTCCGAACGATGCCGCTGGTTGGCGGGTTTTCTCGGAGATCTCCCGTTTCCCCTCGCCCTATCATTCCGGCGCTGCTCTATACTCACCTTGCTTCATCCTCTTCGGCCCTCAAGTCCTCGATGTTAAGAGCCGCCCAAATCTCTTCACTCACTCACTTAAGCAGCGCTTTCAAAAGTGCTCGGATAACCGTCAACATCCTATTACTGCCGCATTGCCGTAGTAGCTTCAGCAATTTTCTTCCGGATAACGTGAAGGAACAGAATATACGGACATTTTCCGTATTTAACAAGTGCAGAAGTCAGTTCTGTTTCCTTCTTGTTCGCTGCGAACTGCGTCTCCGAATATAGAAAACAATTTCCCTTAAAACTTCCCGTTAAAAAGACAGGAATTCCTAACGGCGCCGTGATGGCTTACGTTCAACCACGGACATGTATGTCGTAACTAGCAGTGAGTAGGCATGTGGTTCGGAGCCCTTTCAGTTAAGGAGGTCTCGCCCTCTTTAGCCTTTGTGTTTTTAACCGAACGCTGCAATCTTATTTCAAAAGACGGTCTGTCGCTGGTGATGTGTGCCAACATAAAGATGGCGTCTTCTCTGCGTATCTCTGATTGGATGATACCCAAGACGTACTTGAGATAGTAAAACTAGGCCGCACATCTGTCTTGCGCTGGGACAGCAGTTTCTACGACGTACGAACCTTCACGTCCTAAGATCTTCAGTTAGATATCCATCACCGAAAAGTGTTAATTATCGTTGACGAAATGCCCTGCGTGTGCTGTAGGTAGGGTGCATGATCTTCGGGAAAATATTCCACTACTAGTTTTGCTACCACAGTAAATACGTTTGTGTACTGACTGGTGCCCCGAGTGTAGGCAGCCACGTATCACAGCGTCCACGAACTTATTGACTGAAGGGCTACTACGTTGTTTCAAGATACTTGGCTCCCGTCTACCTAGCGCTTTTTCCACGTTTGAGGCCGAGAAGCGCGGTAGCTATAAGGACGAGACTGCCACGCGCATCAAGTTCGCCATCGCCACTAAGCGCAAGGCTCTCAACTGGCGTGCAGTTATCTCGTCGCACTGCGTCTACCTATGGGACTTTCAGCGGTGACCCTATTATTTAATTGGTGGAAAGTCTGTAGGAAGGTTCCTCACAGGGCCCTTAAATAGTTTTGTATGTATCTGAAGCATATATTTTGAAATACATCACTTTGAAAAAGCCGTTTTTGCTCATTTTGGAGTACTCAAAAAGGTGTTCCTAACGTGTGTGACATCTTGAAAGCACTCGGCAACTCTCGTCTGATGTGTTTGTTATTTTGGTAGTTCAGTACATTGGACACACATTTGATCTTACATATATTTGGAATATTCGAGGGCCAGGGTTGAAAGCTGAGGCGCCAAGGCGCCATCTTGGATTCCGCCATCTTAAATGGCGTCATGGCCACTATCTTTTTTTTGTCCTTGAACTTGAGCTTTGTCGGCCATCTTGTTTCCAGTCGCTATAAATTTTCCATTCCCCATATTGTTTCATGTCGCCATCTTGTTTCTGGCCATTATGTTTCCCAATTTCTCAACTTCGTTCCACCCCTGCCATCTTGGATGTCGTCTGCTGTAGTTCCTTCGTCAACCACTAGAGGGCACCATTGATGTCTGTAATGTTGTTTATTGTTGCTAGGGTGTGCCACCATCGTCAGCCATCTTGTTTCCACTTATCCTTCGTTTAATTGCCGCCTGCTAGGCGTGCTAGTGTCGCTCTGGCTCGGCCGCTAAGGGTACTAAAAATTTGTATTTAATTTTTGCAGAGCTCAAAAAATCCTGTGGAGGTGTGAAGGATCTGCAGTAACGGCCGGACCTTGGGTCGCCAGCATGGTGGATGACTTAGACTACTCGGCTATCGGTACAGGTAAGGAAGTAAGGTTTTAAATGTGTTATATGCATGGCAACAACCATCACAACCACCCACCCTCAAAATTATAAACAAAATCGAAACAAATTGCAAACAATAAAAAAATTCTAAGATTCGAGGTATGTATAACATTAAGCTCACACCTACACAACAACTGTATCATAATCCCCTCCCCTTTACCACTTTCCCTCACCGCAACCATCTCAATAATAAAATATAGAAAAAAATAAAAATAAAAATTTAAATCGGGGAACATTGTATAATGTTTTAACCCCACACTTTCCACACCACTCTATCGAATCCCCCTGGCAATTATTATAAAATCAATAAAAGTCACAACAAATTCCTAAAATCGAGGAATACATAACATTAGACCCCCTTCCATTTCTTACCTCTCGAGCCCTTCCCCTTTGACATCTAGTCGTTACAAAAAGTGTCGACCACCCCCCAATCACCCTTCCCCCTTCCCGCAAAACAATCGTAAAACGATCATTCATCCAGGAATCGATACATTTATAAAGAATTAAAATTATTTTAATTAAATTTATTTTATCTAATGTTTGAAAATCTCCAGTTCTTTAAACATTAATATTAATATATCGAAAGTGTATTTTAATGCAAAATCTGTTTATAAAATTTAAATTATGTAAAATTTGCACTTTCACATAACAGCTGGTAACAATTAGAAAAAGAAAAATTTCCCACAGATGTATTCGGATTTGAACCCACAACATCTCGAACAGGAGTCGGGTGCTCTGACCACTTTCTTTTTGTTTTAAGTTGACTCTACAGGATGATACTAAAATCATGGGACAAAAATTGAGGGGTGGTAGAGCTCACTAAAACAAACAATTATTGTATAGGAATATATGGGCGGAAGAGACGCATTGAGGCACAAACAAAAAAACATAATACATTAACGGAAACATAAAATGTTCATAAGCAGCATACTTAACGAGTGATTCCGTACAGAAAACGTTAAAACAGTTGCTGGAAATGCATCCACCAACAGTCACGCATGCTTGGCGACCTCTACATATGGCGTGATTGGCTGACAATGGTGGCGTGCGTGAAATACCCGGCGTATTTGAATCTGTTCGCCAATCACTCCACCGACGCTACCAAGCTTTCATTACTGTCGGTGGTAGCAATTTTGAGCAATTATTATAAACATTGCTGTAAAAAGGCATTTAGCGGTGACGTTGTAAATAAAAAATGTGTTGCAATTCACAAAAATAGCACATGAACGGGTAAAATCTTTCTGTGGACGACCGCTCCTCCATTCTGAGTGAACAACTAACTGAAGCATAATTTTTCCTCTCAAACTTTGAATTTATACGCTGATGACTTTTTTCCTTGCGAATAATAATAATGTATCTTGCAATGTCTCGTGATGTCAAAGCAAGCGGGATGAATAGAGAAACCTGATTTTTTTTTAAACTGATTCGTATATTAAGGCATGTAGAACTGTGTGGCTGAAGAAGGTTAGGCATGGTACAATTTTCACTTAGCAGGTTTATTGTTTATAGATGCTGTAAAATGCATTGTTAGGTATGGGAAAATCAATGGCGATGAGTCATGTCGACGTTTCCTGACATGGACACTGATGGAAGGGAATGGACTCGAGCTTGCAATGTGTTACAAATTGCACCTAGCAAAAGCTGTCAATATTATTACCAGTAAGCTGAACATAGCGATTAAATTGAATACTTTAAAGAAGACACCGATTTATATAAACAGGAGATGTGCATATTTGTGGAATTTTCATATTTGTTAGAATCATGAGATTAACAGGTGTATAATATAAATATGTGAAGAAATATATCACATCCCTCGAAAAGCCGTAAGCTGGCCATGAAAGTCGGAAAAATACTTCTGTTCTAACTAAGGGGCGTTTTCTTAGGCTGCGTAGGAGGCAATTTTTTATATCATTTGTCATGTGAAATGGTTGTTACATAAATAGGATAATAAAATTTTGCAGGTGTTTTTCCCCCACGAGCAAACAGTAAATATATATTTTCTCTTAGTATCTGGTGCTCGATTTTTTAAAATAAGAATGAAATATTTTGGCATAATAGTATGTTGCATTCTCATTTTCTGGGCACAATCCACTTACAAAATAGGCACATATTGCTTTTCTTCTACCAGACAAAAGTTAATTAAATCACAAAAAACCAGCAAACAACAATGTGAATGTCAAGCCTGAATTGTGTGAGATGTCGGGCTTGTGAGGTGTCCGTTGTGAAACATGAGGGGTCATTTGCGGATGAGGGTTCATTTTTAGAGCATGAGGGGTGAGTTTCGGTGCAAGAGGGGTCTTTTGTGGTGCATGAGGGGTAAGTTTCAAAGCACGAGGAGTCATTTGCGGTGCATGAAGGGTCATTTGCGGTGAATGAGGGGTTATTTGCGGTGAATGAGCGGTTATGTGTTGTGAATGAGGGGTTATTTGCGGTGTATTAGGGGTTATTTGCGGTGCATTAGGGGTGAGTTGCAGTGCATGAGAGATCAGTTGTGGTACATGAGGGGTCATTTGCGGAGCATGAATGATCAGATGAAGTGCAAGAGGTGTCAGTTGTGGTGCATGAGGGGCCATTTGCTGTGCATGAGGGGTCAGTTGCAGTGCATGAGATGTCATATGCGTTGTATGAAGGGTGCAGATCGTGATGGGTGATTTTCGGAGCATGATGGGTCAATTTTGGTGCAAGAGGGGTCAGTTGTATGGCATGAGGGGACATTTGCAGTGCATGAATGTTCAGTTGTGGTGCATGAGTGGTCATTTGCAGTGCATGAGGGGTAATATGTGGTGCATGAGGGGTAAGTTGCAGTGCTTAAGGGGGTGGTTGTGGTGCATGAGGGATAATTTGTGAAGCATGAGGGGGATTTGCGGTGCAGGACAGGCCAGTTATTCAATTAAATTTTTTTCACTTATTAAAATATATGTATACAAAAGCACTCAAAAATATTCATGTTCGTCCATGCACATATGTGCACACAGTAGACTAACTTGGCACAAAAATGACTCTACAAAGGGCTAACTCCACCCAAGACTAACCCCTCACAAGACCGACCCTCATTGCGGACCAAGCTCCGCAATCAGAACCACACTCACCACAATTAGAAAAACATGAACCGCAAATGACCACTCATTCACGACAATTGACCAAGGGAATATATAATCAATTTGAGCTACGGTCATTTCGACATTACAGTATTTCGAGTTAAAAAAAGTCAACTTTTGTAAATTTTTACTCATAGAAGTAATAAATATTTCACATGAGATAGGGTTTAATTGACTTAAATTTGAGTTACACAGGTAAAATTGCAGTATTGTTTAGTTTTACTTAAAACACAAACATATTATTATAATCATAATAAAAAAGCAACTAAGTACATAAATTATAAACTTTGACTATTTTAACGATTTACACAATATTAAGTGATTTTCCTTTCTTTTAAGTTGTTAGCCACAAGGAGCACCACATGAACCACAATCAGAACCACGTGGATCACAATCAGCAATACATACACCACAATCAGCACCACACACCACAGTCAGCACCACATGCACCACAAACTGCAACAAATGGTCCACAATCAGCACCTCACATACAACAATCAGCAACATGCACCAAAATCATCCCCACATGCGACACAATAAGCACCCCTAAATGACCAATATATGACCCCTAACTAACCTACAAATAACTGCTAGATGACCACTAAACGACAACTAAATGATCCCTCATGCACCACAAATGACATCTCATGCAATGAAAATCGATTATTCGCATGGCCTGTAGAGGGTTGATAGTACATTCTCTTTCCTTTTCGGCGTCTGAAATAAATTTTCTGACTACTTTCATTCTGTACAATCCTTACTACTTCCATTCTGTACAATCGATAAATGTTGGAAAAATGTGACAAAATATACAGTACAGTTACACAGCGTGGATGAATTGGGTTTGTTAGAGCATTTATAACGCTCATGTGTTACTTACGGACTACTCATTGGTGATATTAAAATTGGCTGACATCACCTGGAGTGGGCCAGGTTGCCCGATACACTTACGTGACATGACAAAGAGCCAATAAAACACACGACGTTCAAAGCACTGTTTCATATAGCATTTACTTCATAATGACTCTTGGAAAACAAACAATACTAGCACAGTAAAGCGGGCTTGGCACTTAGATGACTGTAATTAGCAGTGAACAGGAAAACAAAGGCCGTTCGCGGCCGTTATTGAATTAACATTCGATGACTAAATGTTTGTTTATGATAACGTAGCAGTCACAGGGACTTCAACTGATCAACACAATGCGGCTGCAATAAGAGAAGAATTAGATACTCTTTCGAACGAAAAAAAATATTAATTTTGGAGCCTGTTTTAAAATTTACGTCTAAGGATTCTTAAGGAGCTACTAACACTTTGCGAAAATTTCCGGAGAGAAGTAGTGTCATCATGTTTTGTGCTGCAGTTTCACTGGAAAATATTACTGACCTTGTGCTGCAGGTGTTGCTGATTGTGGTGCATGTGGTGCTGATTGTGGTGCATGTGGTGCTCTAACACCACGTACACCACGACTAACCCCCAACTAAACAACACGTAATTTGGTCAGTTGCGGTTCATGAGGTGTCATTTGCGGTGCATGGGGTGTCATTTGCAGAGCACAGTGGTCATTTGTGGTGGATGAGGGGTCCGTTACAGTGCATGATGGGTCATTTGTGGATCATGAGGGGTCAGCTGCGGTGTATGAGGGGTCATTTTCAGTACATGAAGGGTCATTTGTAGTGCATTAGGTGTCATTTTCAGAGCATAAGTGTTCAATTGTGGAGCATGAGGGGTGGTTTGTGGTGCAAGAAGGGTCAATTACTGTGCATGAGTGGTCAGTTGCAGTTAATGAGGATTCATTTGCAAAGCTTCAGTAGTCATTTGCGGTGCATGAGGAGACAGTTTTAGTGCATAAGGGGTAACTTTAGTTTCATGAGGGGTAATTTTTTTATATATTTGTTTTTAAAAAAGTTTGTGAAATTCTAAATTCTTTGAAATCAAACAAAAAGAGCTCCAAAATACTAGTTTCCATTGCCATATATGAATTTACAGAAAATATATGGAACGAAACTGTTAATACATTAAAAAAAATGTCTGTAATTGCACGAATAAATGGCAGCCTCTTCGTTTCTATGTCTAATATATAACATTTGAGATTCTCTTTTCATGGACACTTTCATAGCACAGCAGACGGAGTACCCNCGTTTCTATGTCTAATATATAACATTTGAGATTCTCTTTTCATGGACACTTTCATAGCACAGCAGACGGAGTACCCGACTCCTTCTCGAGATGTTTTGTGTTCAAATCATCATGCCTCTATGAGAAATTTTACTTTTTTAAATTGTTACCAGCTGTCATGAAAGGAAAATTTTTTAATAATTTGATTTTAATAAACCGATGTGACATTGTAATTAATTTTCGTTATTTTAATCTGTATTTTTAAAGAACTGGGAATCTTTCGAGCATTATATAAGATAAATTTAAACAAAATACTTTTAGTTATTTATGAATGCATCGATTTCGATGGCTGGTCGTCCGGCGATTGTTTTGACAAGGGTAGCCATCTGCCTGACCTGCGAGAGTATTGCGGGATGAGGTGTTGGACAGAAGGAAGGGGTAATGGTGAAGGGGGATAGTCGACACTTTTCGTGACGGTTTGGTGTCGGGTGGTGGAGGTGTGAGCAAGGGGTTTAATTTTTTATGTTACTCGATATTTATAATCTTTTTTTGTGAATTTTAACGATTTTATAATATTTGTTAAGGAGGGGGTGGGGATTGTTGTATTATTCTGTGGTCAGTGTGATGTTAACATTAAATGTTCCTCGATTTTAGAATTTTGAATTTTATTTTTCGCGATTTTTTAATATTGAGATGGTTGCATTTTGGGAAAGGAGAGGGGGTTGGTTAGGGTGGTGGTGTGATTGTGAACTTAATGCTATATGTTCCTCAATTTTTAGAATAATAATTTTTATTGTTTGTAATTTTATCGATTTTTTATAATTATGTTGATGGGTGGTGGTGAGGGGTGTTGCAGTGCATAAAACCCATTTAAAACTTTACTTCTTTTCCTGTCCCGATACCTCAGTCGGATAGGTCGACCACCATACTGGCGACTAAGTTCCAGCAGTTAGATCCTGTACTCCTCCACAGGATTTTTTGAGCTCTGGAGATTAAATAGTAGCACCCCTAGTGGCCAACTCCAGAACCAAATTGGTGGCCGAGCGAAAGCGACACTAGCTCCCCTGACAGGCGGTAGTTGGACGAAGGACAAGTGGAAACAAAATGGTGGACGATGGTAGCACACTCTAGCAGCAATAAACAAAATTACAGCCATCGGTGGTGCACTCTATCAGACGAAGATAGAACTATGGCAGACTACATCCAAGAAGGCAGGGGTCGAACGATGATGAGAAATTGGGAAATAAGATGGAGACTGGAAACAATATGGCAACCAGAAACAAGATGGCCGACAAATTTTAATGTCAAGGATATACAAGATGGAGACCATAACGTCATCCAAGACGGCGGAATCCAACATGGCGGGCAGTGCCTCGGCGCTTTAGCTCCCAGCCCTTACCCTCTTATCCCCTCTTACTTTTGATAGTTTCGTAAAAAAATTAGTATTTTAAACACACTTCAACGCAGTGCAGGTGCTAGGTAGGTGGGAGCCTTGAGCTCCAAAACACTAACATGATTGGATTATTTTATTTATTATACGTGTCTTAACTGTATGCCCTCTAATAACGGACGTTAATTATTGGAGTAACTTAATTCTGATTTTGCCAAACATGCAGGAAACGTTTTATCACAATGGCATTCGGCCAATAATTAGTGACGTCTTGTTTTCGCGGGAAGAGCTGGGTGTAGCCTAGACTTCAATATCTTACGTACACACCTACAATTTTCCTTTGGTCACATGCCGCGTGTGTTTCTGGCAACACGGGGTGTTATTTAAATGGGTGAATCAGAATTAGATTACTCCGGTACTGGGCGTTAGTAATCCGTTGGCAGGCACCAAAGACGCGTGGTAGTTGAACCTGTTCAGTCCCGAATTAAGTTGCTAGCTCAATTGTTGCAATCATTCAATATTTTGCGCGTGTGTCAAGCGTATTTCTCGTAACCAATGAATAATGTGCTGCGTGCTCGTCATTATCTGCATTCACCATTTACAAATTGGACGTACATGCACTGCAACTAATCAGATTGCCCACGCGGGAGACGTTCAAAACACCAGGCACAGATAGATTGTAGTTTACAGTTTCAACCATGAGTATATATCAAGTGAAACATGCCCTCGAATATGGACACCACAACTGAACGTGTTAAACCATAAATGGGGGAAGGAAGATTTTTCGGATAGAATTGGAATAAAGCTAGACTTCAAGCTCTCGTATATTTTAGTTGCTTTTGCGATCGGCTTATGGTTCATTAGACACTCCGTGGACGGCTCTAGGCCAATAGCAGACCTGCATGGAAACAAACGTTAAATCGCATGCTACTTCGCCAGTGATAGAACTGTCTGCTTGCTAAGTCTTCAGCCAATGAACGAACAGCTGAGGCTCTAGAGTATAAAGGACTGTGGTGTCAAACCACGTAAAATATTTCTGCAACAAACCGTAAATCACGAAAGCGAATATCAACTAGCGTTTCTTGAAATACAACACGTGTAGGACTATTCTCGAGAAAATTCGTTGACACTACAATTACCTAAGGAAAAACGGGGCTAGACTACTCGCCTCCCACCAAGGCGAACCGGGCTCGATCCCGGCGGGTTCACCCCCCGGATTTCCGCATGTGGGAATCGTGCTGGATGATGCAGCTGGTCCACGGGTTTTCTCGGGGATCTCCCATTTCCCCCGACCTTGCATTCCGGAGCTGCTCCATACTCACATCGCTTCACCCTCATCGGCTCTCAAGACCTCAATGTTAAGAGCAACTATAATCTTGTCACTCACTAACCAAAGGAAAACTGCGGGATTTTACGTTGGACATTGCGTCCAGCCTGCGCGTAAAGCTTTTTGCGAGAAACAGAGATGGTCCTAGTTAAGTACGAGTAACCTTAATGGAAAAGTGGTAATAATCGTTGTTAGTCACATTTAAAAAATATGCGTTGTCCACCGCCTTCCTGTCTGCAAAGACACTGTTAAATTCTCCGCCGCTTGCTGTTTTGAAACATGCTCTTACCTTCTTAACCCATTCACCCCTTGCGTTCAAGATCATGCATGTGTTGCGCAAGAAGACGATGCATGACCAGCACTGCACGTGCCAAAAATTTGTGTCCAGTGCAGTCAGGATAATCTCTGCGGTTTCACATTTGTGCGTTGGCTAGAGCTCTGTTTTGTGGACGATCTATGTCCCATTGCCATCGAACTCGAACGTCGTGTTAATAACTAGTCATGATCTCAGCATAAGTACAGTAAGGACGAGAATAATATTTATGTTCGCGACAAATGAAACTATGTTANTATGTCCCATTGCCATCGAACTCGAACGTCGTGTTAATAACTAGTCATGATCTCAGCATAAGTACAGTAAGGACGAGAATAATATTTATGTTCGCGACAAATGAAACTATGTTAACGTGGGTCTGATAAGTCAATATCAGAAGTATATTCGTTGGTTTATGAGATGCTGCAGATTGAGTGAAATTTTGATTGATACTATCCCATGTATTCACGTCACAGTGACACTTACAGTTGGCTCAGAATAACTCTACTCCAAGGGAATATAAAATCAATTTGAGCTACGGTAATATCGATTTTACAGTGTTTTCCAGTTAAAAAGGACAACTTTCGTAAATTTTTTACTCATAGAGGAAATAAATATATTCACACGAAATGGAGTTTAATTAACTTAAATGTGAGTTACACAGGTAAAACTGCAGTATTGTTTAGTTTTACTTAAAACATAAACATCTTATTTTAAGCATAATAAAAAAGCAACAAAGTACTACAATTACAAGCTTGGATTTTTTTAACGACTTACACAATAGTAAGTGATTTTTCTTTCTTTTAAGTTGTTAGCCACTTGAAGGTCTGTAATATTTTCCATTGAAACTGCGGCAGAAAACCCAGGACCTCACTACTTCCCTCCAGAAATTTTCGCAAAGTGTCAGCAGCTCCTTTAGCATCCTTAGACGTAACGTTTAAAACAGGCTCCAAAATTCATAATTTTTTTCGTCCGAAAGAGTACCTAATTATTCTCTTATTGCAGTCGCATTGTGTTGATCAGTTGAAGTCCCTGTGACAGCTACGTTATCGTAAACAAACATTTAGTCATCGAACGTTAATTCACTAACGGCCGCGAACGGCCTTTGTTTTTGTGCTCACTGCTAATTACAGTCATCTAAGTGCCAATCCTGCTTCATTGTGATGCTATTGTTTGTTTGCCTAGTGTCATTGTCAAGTAAAAGCTATATGAAACAGTGATATGAACGTTGTGTGTCTTATCGGCTCTTTGTCATGTCATGTAAGTGTATAGGGTAACTTGACCCACTCCAGGTTATGTCAGCGAGTTTGAATACCACCATTGAGCGTTAGAAAGGCTCTAACAAACCCAATTCATCCGCGCTGTGCAAATGTACTGTATATTTTGTCACATTTTCCCGACATGTATCGATTATTCGCATGGCCTGTAAAGGGTTNCGCTGTGCAAATGTACTGTATATTTTGTCACATTTTCCCGACATGTATCGATTATTCGCATGGCCTGTAAAGGGTTAATAGTTCATTCTCTTTCCTTTTCAGTGTTTCAGATAAATTTTCTTACTACTTCCATTTTGTACAATACTTTTAAGTTTTTAAAACTACCTAAATCCAAAAGCTGCAATTTCGCTGTAGTATTGGAGGGAAAAANCGCTGTGCAAATGTACTGTATATTTTGTCACATTTTCCCGACATGTATCGATTATTCGCATGGCCTGTAAAGGGTTGATAGTTCATTCTCTTTCCTTTTCAGTGTTTCAGATAAATTTTCTTACTACTTCCATTCTGTACAATACTTTTAAGTTTTTAAAACTACCTAAATCCAAAAGCTGCAATTTCGCTGTAGTATTGGAGGGAAAAAAATTTACCTTGCCCATTTTAAGTGAGGGAAATGTGTTATAACTAGGGCCAGTGACTTTTCGCGTAAAAATCGGAGCACACAGTAGACTTCAATACTATATACACACCTCAACTGTTGTTATACCTCCATTGGCTGCTGGTGTCGTGTCCGTCTTTGACCAAGCCACTCAGGACTAAGTAACTCCAACACTGAAACTTCGTGATTCGTGCGCAAACGATTAACACGGGCCAGAACATTTTTTAGCCAATCAAAGAAGCTGGACGACCCTACAGTGCTTTGGACTGTATCTTGTCTTGAAATATTTTCGCGAAATATCACTACCCCTAGTTATAACTTATGCGGTACAGTTGTATGTCAATAAAATATTTTTTTCGTTTATTTTTCACATTTGCTTTTTTAATTCAGTCAAAAACGAGGCAGGCCGCTCTGCATTCATGCATGCCATTCCTATTTGCCGCATATGAAAGTGGAAGCCATTTGACGCCAGCGAATGATTTCAGTTCTTTGGGCTTTCCTATGAGGAGAGTGTTAAATATTTCCGTGCTCACCATATTTGCGGCAAAAAAGTGCAGCCCTTTCTTTAGCATGTTTGCACGCTTGGTTTTTCTCGTTTTTAAAGTCGCAATTCTTCTCACGAAGGCACGTGTTGCAGTGGAGTGGAGACATTTTGGCGGCTCTTAACATCAAGGTCTTGATAGCCGATAAAGAGGAGTGGGGTGAGTATGGCGCAGCGCCGGAGTGCATGGCGGCCGAATAAGGGTTGGGGGGGGGGATCCTTGAGAATACCCGCCAAATTTAAAAATGTAAGATATTATAAAAGTTTGAATGGCGTTGGAGAGTGTAAAACTATATTCCTATTTGTAGCTTAGTACTTTCTTTTTCATTGTTATATGAAATTGTAGTCTGAAACAGCGTTTAAGAGTGCAGGGAAATAACTTTTCGAAAATAAATAAAACTGCGTATAGAAATTTTAAATTAAATTTTTTCATTCATGTTTAAAAAATAAAACGAAATTAATACCCATTTATTAATGTCAAAATAATTGTTCACGTTATTAGAATGTTATGAAGACTATTTCATGGAAATATGCGTTTCACCGTATATCAATTTCAACATCTGTGAAGAAATTTAAAGTCGAAATACAGGGGCCAAGGTCACTGAGCGGTTAGACTGCTCGCATCCCACCAAGGTGAACCAGGTTCAATAAACGGCCGGGTCGCTCCCGGATTTTCGCATGTGGGAATCGTGCCGGACGATGCCGCTCGTCGGTGGGTTTTCTCGGGGATCTCTCGTTTCTCCCGCCCTTGCATTCCGGGGCTGCTCCATTCTCACATCACTTCACCCTCATCGGCACTGAAGATCTCGATATTAAGAGCCGCCCAAATCTCTCAATTCTGCACTTTGAATTCCGACACTTGGATCACCTCCTATGTGTTTGTTTTCTAACTATTTCGGCTTTAATGAGAGTTGGTGAGAGATTTGGGTGGCTCGTAATATCGAGTTCTTAAAATTCAATGAGAACTAAGCGAGGTGAGTATGAAGCAGCGCCGGAATGCAAGGGTGGGGAAACGTGAGATCCCCGAGAAAACCCGCCGGCCAGCGGCGTCGACCGGCACGATTCCCACATGCGAAAATCTGGGGGCGATTCCGCCGGGAATCGAACCCTGTTTGCCTATGTGGAAGGTTAGTAAACTGACCACTACACCACGCGGCCCCTTCGCACTTCAAAGATATTGCAAAATTACACACTTTTTTTTTTCAATAAACACCATAGTTGAAACCAACCAAATGTGTTAAAGTTACTTTTAGAAACTTGTACGAATAAAGGTTTTAATATAAAATTATATTTGCCATTAAAACATTATAAATGATTTTTTCCCATGTGATTTTCTGTTTCAATCAAGTTATTATCGATATACTGTCACAAAACCTTAAAATATAATTCAGAATGCTAATGACCAAAAATATTTAATCAAAATACCGTTTAACTTTTAGACATTACTTAAAAGTACACTTCTCTCACATAAAATAATTTTTTATCACATTTTAAAATTATGAAGTCACAATTACAGTGAATTTCTGTTGATCTGTTGACCTTCAAAATATTCTATAAATTTAAAACTGATTTTGGCATAGCTAAATGTCCGTTATCGTGTCACAGGATTAATAATCAATTGCGTACTTTGGAGAGATCATGCCGATAAAAAGTGAATAGTCACGGTAATTAATCATGCCATCCCAAAATCATAATTTTTGTGTTTTGCAATATGCAAATATAATAAAGAAAATCGCTTGCAGGAAATTTAACAATAGCGACTATAAGGTCATGTCTTAATCCATTTTAACGTTTGCTTAGCCAATTTTATTTTAGAAAATATAAACTCTATGAAATCAAATATACGCAAAAAAAACATTAATTGAGCAATTTTAAAGCTTTATTTTAAACATATCTCGAAGTAATACATAGTGTCTTATTTCAATGTGAATTGTTTAATTTCTGTGAGTGAGTTAGCTTTTATTATTTGCACGTCCCAAAAATGTTAAAAATGTAATTTCAACATGCCATTATGCAAAAAATATGCGGTCGAAAATTTGTTATGTGAGGAAATAGTAAATGTATGTAATTTATACAAGTTGAATAATATTTCAAAGCAATTAAAAACCATGAACTTATTATTTACCAGTAGTCTTAAGGTCTAGGGAAAAATTGCTTAATTCTTGAACATCCTAAAAATATTTACGTCTACGAAAATGTTTATTTTTAGTTTTGGAAAGAAATTTAAATATTAGATTAATTTACAATAATTGCATATTTTATATTCTTTTCATTAATAAATGACGGTTCTTCTTAATTAGGTAGTTCTGTTGTGGAAGATTATATTTATAGTTATGTTTAACGTATTCTCATAAAATATCAATTAATTTTTGTCGTTAGTATGGTCATGATTAATCATCTTTATTTGTATTGAAAATTTATTTTCTTGATACAAAAAAAGAGTTTTTTTAAATGCAACTAGACAAGAAGAAACTTTATTTATTTATTTTTTTGGGAAAAACTGATGTTTTTACATATGATCCCCGCTGTACATATAGTTAGACTACTCGCCTCCTACCTATTCAAACCGGGTTCGATTCTCGTCGGGGCCACTCCCGGGTTTTCGCATGTGGGAATCGTGCCGGACGATGCCACTAGTCGGCGGGTTTTCACGAGGATCTCCCGTTTTCCCCGCCCCTTCATCAAGGCTTTGCTCCATATCCACCTCACGTCACCCTCATCGGCTCTCAATATCTCTATGTTAAGAGCCACCCAAATTTCTCCACTCTCTACTACAAATGATGGAAACAAAATAAGGCCATGCATTAAATTAATTGTTAAATACAATCTCTGAACATCAATACTTCTTAAGGGATCATTGCAGAATAGTATTTTCATATCAGAGGCGTTCAATTTCATCGTGCAGGAAATGTCTCGAGATAAAATTTAAATTTTGTGAAAGAGAGAAAATAAATTATAACGTCGTTACATTTCTTCCTGAAGTAGACCGCATGAAAATACAACTGCTTTAATAACTTTGAAAAAGTTTACGAATAAAAATGTCAGATTAGACACTCCCAGGAAAATAATTGTGTGTGTGACACGTTTTCAAACACATTCAAGAATAATATGATTAATTGGTCAAATTTTTTTGCATTAAAAAATGTGATGGTTGTATTTGGTCTTTAAATGGTATTGCGGAGTATGTTTGAAGGTGGTGAGTTGAGAGTGTGACAGAGGCTTGACGGACGCAGGGAGAGTGCTTGAGGCGAGTGCGTGTGCTGTGCGCAGGCGCAACGAGGCGATGGACGGGGTGACGCGGTGCGGCTCGCGCAGACTGCAGCAGCAGCACGTGAGCATGGCGAGCATCAGCTCGGAGGGCAGCGGTGACAATCAGCCCGGCCAGGAGGACATCGCCGCGCTCACGCACGAAGTGCGCCTCTTCAAGGAGGCCCTCGCCGCCCTGCGACGCACCTTCGGCGCCGACCACGGTACGTCTCCCGCTCACTCGCTCTTTACGCACCCCTGCCGACCCCGAGTACAACGCTTATTCACAGTGTAGTTGACCCCTTGATGTATTATCCCCACAGCCTGTCCTCTTACACACCTCCTGTCACAACACCCATTACGCGGAGTCAACACCTTAACGTATTATCCCCACAACATGTACTCTTACACAACCCTGCCGACCCCGAGTACAACGCATATTCACAGTGTAGTTGACCCCTTGATGTATTATCCCCACAACCTGTCCTCTTACACACCTCCTGTCAAAATGCTCTCTCAAAGTGGAGTCAACATCTTAACGTGTTATCCCCACAACATGTACTCTTACACAACCCTGCCGACCCCGAGTACAACGCTTATTCACAGTGTAGTTGACCCCTTGATGTATTATCCCCACAGCCTGTCCTCTTACACACCTCCTGTCACAACACCCATTACGCGGAGTCAACACCTTAACGTATTATCCCCACAACATGTACTCTTACACAACCCTGCCGACCCCGAGTACAACGCTTATTCACAGTGTAGTTGACCCCTTGATGTATTATCCCCACAGCCTGTCCTCTTACACACCTCCTGTCACAACACCCATTACGCGGAGTCAACACCTTAACGTATTATCCCCACAACATGTACTCTTACACAACCCTGCCGACCCCGAGTACAACGCTTATTCACAGTGTAGTTGACCCCTTGATGTATTATCCCCACAGCCTGTCCTCTTACACACCTCCTGTCACAACACCCATTACGCGGAGTCAACACCTTAACGTATTATCCCCACAACATGTACTCTTACACAACCCTGCCGACCCCGAGTACAACGCATATTCACAGTGTAGTTGACCCCTTGATGTATTATCCCCACAACCTGTCCTCTTACACACCTCCTGTCACAATGCTCTCTCAAAGTGGAGTCAACACCTTAACATATTATACTCACAATTTCTTATCTTACACACCCATGCCGACCCCGGAATACAACGCCTATTCACAGTGTAGTTGACCTCTTGTAAATTATCCCCACAACATGTCCCCTTACACACCTCCTCTTACAATGCTCTTTCAAAGTGAAGTCAACACCTTAACATATGATCCCCACAACCTGCAATCTTACACAGCCCTGCCGACCCCGATTACAAAGCCCATTCAAAGTGAAGTGAACACCTTGACACATTATTCCCACGACCTGTCCTCTTCCACAACCTGTCCTCTTGCACACTCTTGCCGATGCAAATTACAACACTCATTCATAGTGGACTTAAACACTTGATGTATAATACCAAGTTTACTCCCTCAGACCAGTAACCAATTTACACAAATATGGGACAAAGCATTTTGGTAGGCAATACTGTCAGCAGGGACAGGAAAAAACTCGTGGGTAGGCTGATTTGCAGCCTGGATATCACAGTTCTCCATATAAACGAGCGTTGCTTATTTTGTATTGTCTTCTGCTCCAGTGAGTAGTCAGTTAAGCGACGAACCATCTAGCATGGGATCACAGAATACTTATGAATACACAGGTAAAATAGACTCGTATTCCACGAAATCCAGCTGCACACGCCAACAAAATGACTTCACTTGCCACCAACATGTTGGAACGCCGTTCTCCTATCAGCTCCTTGAAACTTAGTTTGCCAGCTGGCAGATAAGCCAATAGGAAACCTCTCGTAGTACGCAGTAGCCAATCAGACTCTCGTGCAGCCGATCAGAGAATGGGTACGCCCATATCAAAGGAACCACCTTGCTATTTCGTCTCTGTGTAATTATTTACTATGTGATGATATTCAGTCAACGTTTCCTTAGCAGGCGTATTATTGGTGGAGTCCCAAGTGTTTTGCGGATTGCTCTGGCAGCAAATAAACTTCACAGCCCTTTTAACATACGAACTAGTGTCTTTTTTATATTGGTTGCTGCAACGAAGCGAGACCTTTGTTTAGTATATTCGCGGTTACTTCACACTTTTAAAATCAAACCTTTGATAAAACACCCCATATATAGAGACCTGAAGAATTCGCGTATTCATTTTGGGACAAGATGGAATTCAAAACAAGTGCGTTTATATAACTTTAGCCATTGGCCCACACGGTGTTTGACAACTCCTGGTGAACGGTTTCCAATTGTCGCCTTCCACTGTGACAGCAGACAACCAATGTGCAGTTGATATCAGCATATTTGTACATAAGACTATATAGGCTAGCCTGCAGGTCATTGAACTCGCGAATTATTCAGGTCTCTACCCATATATGACGAATTTGGTTGTTTACTATATGTCAAGTATTACTAACATTCAAATACCTTATTTTTTTATTAAATATAACTTTTACTTATATTGTATTTATACAACACATTATTTAATTTATAATTAATATCAATAAATATAGGGAGAAAATAAGTGTGTTGGTAATGCCCAGTAAGAAATACTACTTACGCAAATTATTATTACACTGAGCGCGCACGAATGCTGTGCGTTGTCCATTTAGTGTAATATTCAAGGCTCGGTTAAGCATTGTTTGCCTGACGCGGAGGAATATCTTGGAAGTAGAACTTTAGCATGGCTAAAAAAAAATTTGAAGGAACCATGAATGAACTGTACATTACTGTTCAAGGCTCAGTCACACTACCATTAAATCATATCACACTGCAAAAAAAAAAAATACATACCTGAATTATGTATAACTAGCCACTGAATAAATTCGCTAAATACTTGGCAAATTCACGCTATGAGTAATTATTCGCAAATACCTCACATCATTGTACTACAATAGTAAGAATTAGCGAGTAATAAATTTTTCCACGTACATCCATGGTAGCGTTTGTTTAGTTACTCAGGGAAGCGTGAAATTCTCAGGGAAATTCCTAACTTTGAATAACAGCGACGCTAAACAAGCATATATCTGCAGCCTGAATTTTGGCACTATTTTAATCAAATGTACATGTTAAAATATTCCGTTCAATTAAGGAAATTTACTATAGTTAATTTTACAGTGCAGATCCACATTCGTGATAAGATGATTTTAACATTTTCAGTCCCCGTGAGGACATGTTGCATGTGATGGGTATTTATTGTCGGTGCTGTACAGAACAAGGAATCAGTGCCGATCTTTGCAGCGTTCACTTTTGTGAGAAATGTGACTTGTTCAAGATTCTGTTCCTCTCTCTCGTGAATGGTCAATGTTGACAGCAACGAACACGCAGTACGCTTATTACTGGTTGCGAGAAGCAGGTCAAAATATTAACGTACTGCGACACTTGAGGTCGCAAATAAATGCGGGACTGAAATGGTTAACTCTCAATGTGCTCCTCCGCCTATTGCAGAAGGTTAGAAAAGTATATCCGCTATGTCTTCACGCTTTTTGTATAAAACCTCTGAAAAATTACCCCATAAATAACGTTTTTGATTATTTACAAGCTCATGAATCACAAGCTTTTTGCACTTCTGATAACATAAGAGTATCTTGTTTTAGGTTAAATTAAAGGTTTAATAATATTTTAACTATAAGTAATAATATTTAATTTATAATTGATTTTAATAAAAATTGAGAGAAAGTAGGTGTGTTGGTAATGCCCAGTAAGAAATAGTTCTCGTGCAAAATATTATTAAACTGAGTGTGCACGAGTGTGGTGCGGTTTCCTTTTTGTGTACTTTTCTGGACTTGGTTAACCAATGGTCGCATGAGGCGGAGAAAGGAATAGACTGAAAGTAGAACTTTATTTGGCTTCAGAAAAGTTGTAAGGAACCATGAACGGACTATAACAGCGTGAATTATTACTTATTGGCTCAGTATAGTCTTCCCACCAAGATATTTGGCCAAAAATGTTAGGAAATCTACAGGTTTGCACGTACGATACTGAAATTTGGCTTGCATCATCGTGGGACAATCAAGTTGCGGGAAAACATGCATCGTACAGAGCCTGCTGGAAGTACCGAACGGCCTTCGTTTCGAGAACGTGTATCTTCATTAAAAATCGCTCCAGCAACCGAAATACTAGCGATTGGCACGAGTGCTGCATGCTGTGGAAAGCATGGGTTATTTCCCCTGCAGCGAAAACGAGAAGGAGGTGCGTCCGAGCGAAGATCTTCCAAACTAGAAACTTGTCTTCGATGACATTGCCTGCGAAAAATAAAAGTGCGTTCAAGAGTACTTTAGCATGGGATGGCACGCGAAGGTGAACTGCGTGTACCTCGGCCAGACGTATTGGTGCATTCCTAAACAGCTGCTCTGCGAAAATGCAAACATGTTGGTGCTGTTTCGCATGGACGATATGAATTTGTGGCATGTTTACGATGATCACGTCAATATGGACATAATGCTATCAGATTTCAAGAGTCTGTAGGCCTTGTTCTGGAAAGAGAAATACGGATTTTTGAAGATCGTTAAGGATTTGCCCTCTATGTAATGGGAGGTTCCAATGGGGATGCGATTAGTTCATCGCCTTCCATAGAGAATGAGTTACAGCATTTCGAAATTCGTGCAATGTAGCCTCAAGCTGCATATTCACAAAGATGAATATGGAGGCTGTCTTGTACCAAGAAACTATGAAACTTGTGATGCTGGTAGAAGAATAATTCGAAATAATAGCAAACCCGAACGATCCGAGGATGCTGCTACTAAACATTTCGTCCTCGAAACTGGTAATGGCATCATCTCGGAACTCCGCAGTATGTTGACCGAACAAAACACATTCTTTCAAAACTACGTGTCCAAGTTCGGGGCGAAGATGTAGCGTGTGAAAACAGACATCGTCCGCGATATGGTGGCCATAGACGAGCACATAACGAGTGTTTAAAGGAAAATTATCGACAGATTGAATGTGGCATCTGCACAAAATGAAGAGAATCTAAGTGCCTAAAGATTCCATAGAGCATACATTCGCTACCTCGATTTCCTGCCTCGCCACGAAAACTGTTTTTCAAAACTCCAGCAGGGACATATTGAATGTCTGCAGCGAACGCCTGAGCAAGATCGAAAGTATTTTGGCAGAGACCCAAAACTAAACCTGTAAAAAAGAATAACAGTAACAATTTTTATTTAGTGCTATGTCGAACATTTCCAGCGACCTGCATCGAATGATAAAGTCTGTTCCCTCGAAGTATTTGCTCGCCAAGAGAGCCAAATTTCACACAACCTTTTAAATGAAGAAGTTTTTAAGACCGTTACTCGTCTCGATGTACTCAGGAAGAGCAATGGAGTACCCATAGCATTGAAGACCTAAATCGACGATACTGTTGAGCCTTTGAAAAAGCGAACGATACTGTTGAGTCTTTGAAAAAGCGAAAACATGATGATGTACAGACAAATCAGGACGATGGATCGGAAGCGGATTTGTCACACAAGTAAATAGTTTGGAAGAGAGTCTTCAAACCCAATGCTCTTGTTCGCCGGTACTTACGATCGTACACATCTCGCAATAATGATACGAAATACGGTGAATACAGGAATAATGATAAATGGTTCCTCTGTGCTTATAAAATAGAGTTTCTACCAGGTGGGATCATCAGAGTTGGCGATTACAAGAAACATGGAACCCCCGGGCTATATAAACTTCTATTTCGCAAGGAGCAAAGGGATTTTAAGGAATCCGGCCTGCTGGAATACCAGACTTTGCTCAAACTCGCACATGTGCTTTACCAAGGTAATGATCCACAGACCGGAGCTTATAAGGATGAAGATCACGAAAAAATCGACATGCNTACGAAATACGGTGAATACAGGAATAATGATAAATGGTTCCTCTGTGCTTATAAAATAGAGTTTCTACCAGGTGGGTTCATCAGAGTTGGCGATTACAAGAAACATGGAACCCCCGGGCTATATAAACTTCTATTTCGCAAGGAGCAAAGGGATTTTAAGGAATCCGGCCTGCTGGAATACCAGACTTTGCTCAAACTCCCACATGTGCTTTACCAAGGTAATGATCCACAGACCGGAGCTTATAAGGATGAAGATCACGAAAAAATCGACATGCNCCACATGTGCTTTACCAAGGTAATGATCCACAGACCGGAGCTTATAAGGATGAAGATCACGAAAAAATCGACATGCTAGCAGACATCTTCAGCGGCCTAGCATTGAAAAGCGGCGAAGGTTTAAAAAGATAGACGGCGCCAAGAACACCGAGTACATATTCTGGGACGACACGAACGAGCTGGTCGATAGACTGCAGCTACTGCTCGCTTCGCAAAGGGTCGGAAATTGCCCCTACATTTTCGAGATAATTTCAATCATCGAATAACTTAAAGGGGGAGACTACATAGAATGAGTCGATTGGGAATCGCCAATGAACTGCACGCATCTGCAAGATGCAATTACTCCCACCGCAGGTCATGCTATGTGGGATGAACGATCTATTTCAAGCCGACCTCGTCGAGATGGTACCATATACTCGTGTCAACAAGGGCTATAAATACATGTTGAAAGTAATCGATGCATATAGCAAATTCGCATTGGCCAGACCTGTCAAGTCGAAGAATGCGCATGATCTCATTGAGGCCATGGCTAACGTATTGCGCAAAGGAGACATCCTGACTAATCTACAAACCGACAAGGGTAATGAATACTACAATGCAAAGTTCAAGGCCCTGATGTAGAAACATAACATAAATCATTATTCCATGTACAGCTCTCTCAAAGCTTCTATCGTCTAGAGATTTAACAGGACTCTGAAGGGGAAAATGTGGAGGTATTTTGCTGCGAATTGCAGCTACAAGTAGTTGGATATAGTCCCAAAACTATTTCGTGATAACAATTCTGCCGTTCATTCTACCACTCAAATGAAGCCCGAAGAAGTGAATAACGACTCCCTGCTTCGAACATTGTACACTGGCGTGAAAAGGAGGGACCCACATAAGACTAAAGCCAAGGTTGGTGACCTGGTGTGCATCTCCAAACAGAAAGGCATCTACGAGAAAGGTTTCACGGCGAAGTGTAGCCCCGATCTATTTCGTGTGTGACGTATTCGCAACTATGCTCCGAGGATCTACTTATTGGACCCATCCATGGTGGTTTCTACGCAGAGGAGATCCAGCCAACATAGTTTCCAGATGTGTATTTGGTCGAGAAGGTGCTGAAACGATGTAGTGGTGNTACGCAGAGGAGATCCAGCCAACATAGTTTCCAGATGTGTATTTGGTCGAGAAGGTGCTGAAACGATGTAGTGGTGAGATTTCCCTACCCGCTTCAATTCCTGGGTCACTGAAGCGGATATCAAGCGGTGAACACCGAAGATTGCAATTAATAAACCTGTGTTTTTTTTTTTCATTTTGTACTTTAACAAATAAAAAAAGTTTTTAGAAATACGTTACATTTTATTTATTTTAAAAATCTACTGCATTGTATATAAAACTTATTTTAAACAAAAAAACTTGTATATCAGAANTACGCAGAGGAGATCCAGCCAACATAGTTTCCAGATGTGTATTTGGTCGAGAAGGTGCTGAAACGATGTAGTGGTGGGATTTCCCTACCCGCTTCAATTCCTGGGTCACTGAAGCGGATATCAAGCGGTGAACACCGAAGATTGCAATTAATAAACCTGTGTTTTTTTTTTTCATTTTGTACTTTAACAAATAAAAAAAGTTTTTAGAAATACGTCNTTTTCATTTTGTACTTTAACAAATAAAAAAAGTTTTTAGAAATACGTTACATTTTATTTATTTTAAAAATCTACTGCATTGTATATAAAACTTATTTTAAACAAAAAAACTTGTATATCAGAATAAAACAAAAAAATGTAATATATTAGTTTACGTACTTTGCAGGAATGGTCAATGTCACCATTCGGTACAGGCCGATAGCAGGCGGCATATTCGAGAAATTAATGCTACCTGTGTGTAAAAAATATAAAGAAACATGGAGGGCTTTAGCAGCATAAACTATACTTTAAAAACATAAAAAAATATGTCTGCCGCTTGGTGGCTAAATCGACAACTCGCCTGGTGGGTGAATAAATACACTTACACCATACCATCTAGGAGATGAAAACATACGGAATTTAAGATGGCGTCCTCCAGCAATGTATAAACAAATGACAAATGAATAAACCAAGATGGTAGAATGAGTATATGAAGGGGTGGTGGGGATGGAGACCTGCCTACTAAGCAGTCAATAGCAATTGGTGGTGGGGGTCAGTCATCTGCTGGGTATGGGACTGGGTGACCTTCGGAAATGTAAGATTTTAAAAAAAATTTAATAATGTTTTTAAATAAATTTTTAATAATTTTTAATAATTTTAAAAATTA
>NQII01006995.1:9247-73575 GCA_002778355.1 Clitarchus hookeri | reverse complement strand
TTTTTTTTTTTTTTTTTTTTGGGATTTTTTGAGATTTCTAGGTCAAAGATCACTGAGGTCAAAGGTCTCCGGGGTCCAGAGGGCTACCAGTCGACCAGAATGACAGAGCACGAACAGCTCCGATCTCTAGTCCCAGGTCCCAATGCGCCAAAACCGGCTATTTCATTCTACTTCAGGGCAAAATAAATTTAACCGCCTTCATTCGGGACAGCGACAATCGCACAGCTCAGCTATTTCAGAAACAGGCAGGCATAATCTACTGATTTTAGGAGGTGCAAGGAACACAATTTTTATGTCTGAACCTATACTAGAATTAGACATAAAAATTTTGTTCCTTGCAAAAATGCCTGCGTTCAGCATGGAAACAACAAAGGGCGCCAGTTGGGCTCAATATTATTTTCAGTAGCTTTTTGCGAGTCAAAGTAAATTATCTCAGCGGTAAACGACTTGTTTCGCACATGAAGATCTTCAATTACTGGACGACTTTGATGTAGTAAATTTATGTATACTTCCAACTTTCCTGAAGTCCTGCTGGAGTTCTGCTGCCAGGATATTACTCCACCGTATGCAGAATAAGCTTAACAATGTCCAGAAAATTACACCAAAGGGACAACGCACCGCATTTGGGCGCATTTGGTGTAATAATATTTTGCATATGTACTATTTATTACTAGGCATTACCAACACATCTATTTTCTCTTTGTTTTTATTTAGTTAAATTTATACTGTAATATTAAAGGTTATAAATTAAATATAAAGAAAAGTTCTATTTAATCATAAATAAGGTTATTTAGTGAAAATACAAGAATAAAACGCATGTGATCGATGGCATATTTAGGAAATAATGAAACACTTCGTACACGGGGTTATTGTTCGAAGGTTTTTATTCAAAACGTGTTAAGAAATCGTGGAAAGACTATGACACTACAATCTCGGGAACTCGCTTATGCCCCGTCTACAATCGACATGGCATTCACATGCGCAGTGCAGTATGAAATTGATAGGGCCTTCCTTTTTATTTAGTAGCTACATATATGGCATGTGACACGACACAAACGCATTTCATAACTTGACGTGGCCATATTTCGATTTCTTGGGGATGCGAAACAGTACAGAAACTGCTGTTTTCGAACCAGATCTACACGCACAAATAAAAACTGTATGTGAGTTGAAAAACAGACGTGGGAGTTAGTCCATTCAATTACAAGAAAAAAAATATTATTAATGGTTTTCTACTCTAAATCTTTATCTTGTTTAAATTATATTAATTTGAATACATTCAACATTTTTTTTTGTAAAATACCAACGTATGTAAAAAATAATTCCTTTTCAGGTAATTGATTTTGACTGGCTCGACAAAAAAAACCTTCTTACAATATTAACAGCGCCATTTGTAGAGAGGATACATTTTTGTGGTACTATTTGTTTAACTTTTTTGTTTTATTCTTGTCTAATCAAATTTAAACGAGCCATCAAAAAGTACCTAGGTGTTCACGTCATAAATCGGTAGCGTTTTGGAAGTCCGACTCGTCTGTGTGCTCATGGAACTGTAAATGTCTTCATTACCGCTGCTTTTCCTATGACGTTGTAGGTTCTGGCTGCATGAGATCGCCGCCGGTTACGTGTAAAGTGTTTATCTTCGGTTGCGGTTTCTTCAGAGACGCTCGAATGAAGTACGGCCCAATAAAAATGCAGACACGCGCCCAAAGCCCTCTTTGATGTCCGAACTCCTACCGAGCCATGAAGAGCGAATGAGCGATCCATGCCGCTTCATCAGCTCATCAAAACTCTTTCATCTTCCGTGATTGCAGATAGTGATCTTTTTTTCTAAAAAAAAAAAAATCTTGAGTGCTTGCTAGGTTTCAACTTTGTATGTTTATGTTCGCCAGTTTACTTTCGTCGTTGGCCGCCATGTGCGTGAGATACTATTTCCGCATTTGACCGGGATAGTGAGATCTTTCGGTCGGTAAATCCCGAATTTCAGTTTTTTAAACAGCAAAGAATTACTCGAGACCCAAATGAAAGACTCTATTTATTTATTATTTAATTTTTATTGTAATGTATTTTATAATATATATTTAATGCTGTAAATTATTAACTGCATCTAATATATTTCATTTTAAATGTCATATAGCCTGGTCACGGTAAAGTGGGCACTTTTTATGACTGTGCTAAATTTTTCTTTTTTGCAAAATTTCTATATTTCCTCCACTTGCTAACATAAGCATTGCCGTGTGTCATGATAAACATAGTGTATAATTTTCACTTATATCAAAAGTTTATGTCTGAGGACGCAATAAAATACATTTATTAACGGTTTATATGTGTTGAAAGGGCCTTAAAAAGTGCTCACTTAAACGTGGACAGACTATAATAATACATTATGTATTTTACGAAAGTAAACATATTGCATATATTAAATACACAAATACAATATTATTTTTTAATATTATAAGATTTTAAGGAATGACATTTTGGCTATTGAAATGTAAATTTTCACTGCAAATAACTGTTGCCATTTTTGTAATTCATGTTATTTTCAAAAGAGTGTCATTTATTGCATTTCCACAGGGTCGTCCTTAATTTCCATTGGGACCGAGGCCACAGATTACTTAACAGAATATAGAGGCGAAACAATCACTTAATTCCGGGAACTCCAGCAGCATACACCACCAAAATTGCATCACTAGCCAGCAAAATGTCGGAACATCGGTTGCCAAGCGCCGTCTGGTGTACTACTTGCCAACCTGCTGCCCAGCCAATAGGGAATGTTTCGTAACACGCAGCAGCCAATCAGAAACAAGACTCGTTACCAGATCTTTGCGCAATCAATCAGATAGTGACTTCGCCCACAGCAAAGGAACTACAACTCCATTTCAATTCTGTAAACTTACTTTTAATCTATTCGCGGTTTCTTTATACTTTTGGAATAAAACCTTTGATAAATCAGCCCATGTATGACGTGCTTTGGTTGTTTCCTAAATATGTCATGAAGCACATGCATTTTATGCTTCTGTTAACATAAAAGTGTCTCATTTTTTGTTAAATTGAACTTTTGCTTGTATTTTATTTATAAATTAAAACATTCCATTCATAATTCATATTTCTAAAACAGTGAAAATATAGGTTTGTTGGTAATGCCTGGTAAGAAATAATTCTCACGTAAAATATTATTAAATTGAGTGGGCACGAATTCGGTGCGTTGTCCCATTGGTGTAATTTCCTATACTGGTTGAGCATTGCTTGCATTAGACGGAAGAATATCGTGGAAATATATCTAAAGCACGGCTTTATAAAAGTGTGAAGTGATCGTGAATGGACTATATTCTTTAGTACGGTCGTGTAGTATTCAGAAAGATCGCCGCTCACCACGAACTTCGCCTTTGGTTTCCGCGTGTGAATAACGCGACGGACGTTGTCTTTGGACGTAAGTTTACTCGGGGTGCTTCCCCCACCACTGCTGCCCCATCCAGTCGGTGGTTTAAGATCTCAGGTATTGAGGGAGCAGAGGCGGTGTAGTGGTTAGACTAATATCCTCCCTCCCACGGCGAAACGGGTTAGTTTCCCGTCGGTGTCGTCCCCGGATTTTCACATGTGGGAATCGTGCTGTGGTCTGCGGATTTTCTCGGGGATCTTCCATTTACCGCACCCTTGCAATCGGCGCTGCCCCACACTCAACTCGCTCCACCCTCATCGGCTCTGAGGACCTCGAATTTAAGAGCCGCACAAATCTTTTCACTCGCTCACTCGGGTGTTGAGTACCGTCTAAATCTTTGTTAATCGCGATCTTCTAAACTCGCATTTGTCCAGGCAAACTTCCAGCGCGTAGTTGGGTTTGATGTTATTTCACAGTGTGAGTAACACTGAACTGTAGAACGTTCATGGTTATTTGAGCACTTTTGTGATCGTTTGAAAAATGTCACTGCTCATACCTGCGTACATTTTAAGGGCGTCGGACCCCAAAAAAATTAATAATTTTACATTTTTTAACAAACATTGTTCAACTCGTACGCATTGTATGCGGTGACATTTTCTTATAACAAAAAATTTTATAGTCTATATTTTTTTAATAATTTGATGTCAAATACAAAATTGTTCTGTTTTATTTTTTTTTTGCAGCTGTAACAACAAATACTAACTTAGGTGTACAGATGAAAAAATTTACAAAGTAAACTAATTCCACATATAACAAGTCATATATATGAAGAAAAAAAATGTTAGATATAAGTCATTTTTGCATTCTTTAAACATATTTTTTTATATATGAACTGTTATCTGGTGATTCCATGTATGTCAAGCAGCAGCCCACGGCATTAATTCATGTTGCAAATTATTTCGCTTTATAACTTAGTTAGTACTTATTATTACGGCCGCAAAAGAACAGAAGAATTTTGTATTTGACATCAAATTATTATAGAGTATAAAATTTTTTTATTCGTGGTTGTCGTCACATAAAATACGTACGAGTTGAACAATGTTTGGTACAATTATAAAATAATAAGTTTTTTGGGGTCCGACACCCTTAACGGGCATGCTGAATGGCATGCACCCAGTAAAATTGGCAACAACGCGATAGAAGAAAAGTAGTTGCATGCCTTAACATATAACTGAANCTAAATCTTTGTTAATCGCGATCTTCTAAACTCGCATTTGTCCAGGCAAACTTCCAGCGCGTAGTTGGGTTTGATGATATTTCACAGTGTGAGTAACGCTGAACTGTAGAACGTTCATGGTTATTTGAGCACTTTTGTGATCGTTTGAAAAATGTCACTGCTCATACCTGCGTACATTTTAAGGGCGTCGGACCCCAAAAAAATTAATAATTTTACATTTTTAACAAACATTGTTCAACTCGTACGCATTGTATGCGGTGACATTTTCTTATAACAAAAAATTTTATAATCTATATTTTTTTTAATAATTTGATGTCAAATACAAAATTGTTCTGTTTTTTTTTTTTTGCAGCTGTAACAACAAATACTAACTTAGGTGTACAGATGAAAAAATTTACAAAGTAAACTAATTCCACATATAACAAGTCATATATATGAAGGAAAAAAATGTTAGATATAAGTCATTTTTGCATTCTNTAACTTAGGTGTACAGATGAAAAAATTTACAAAGTAAACTAATTCCACATATAACAAGTCATATATATGAAGGAAAAAAATGTTAGATATAAGTCATTTTTGCATTCTTTAAACATATTTTTTTATATATGAACTGTTATCTGGTGATTCCATGTATGTCAAGCAGCAGCCCACGGCATTAATTCATGTTGCAAATTATTTCGCTTTATAACTTAGTTAGTACTTATTATTACGGCCGCAAAAGAACAGAAGAATTTTGTATTTGACATCAAATTATTATAGAGTATAAAATTTTTTTATTCGTGGTTGTCGTCACATAAAATACGTACGAGTTGAACAATGTTTGGTGAAATTATAAAATAATAAGTTTTTTGGGGTCCGACACCCTTAACGGGCATGCTTAATGGCATGCACCCAGTAAAATTGGCAACAACGCGATAGAAGAAAAGTAGTTGCATGCCTTAACATATAACTGAANTAATGGCATGCACCCAGTAAAATTGGCAACAACGCGATAGAAGAAAAGTAGTTGCATGCCTTAACATATAACTGAAAGTGTTAGTCAAACATTTATGAATACTGAAATTATTTATTTTTCATTCTTTTTTTTTAATGCGCATACGTGTGAGAATTAGGAAATTTGTAAAATATTAACTTTTCTAATAATTTGAATTTCCACTTGACAGATGAACGAACAAAGTGATTAGACCTATGGCATGCGATGTTCATCATAAATACAGCGGAAGAATACATAATGTGCATACAAGTCGACATTGAACGGGGCTTTCAAATGTGCTAAGTTTACCGTGGTTCACGCTTTGAGTGTAATTTAGTACGGTGCCAACGACTCCGCTTTCAACTCTAGGCAAAATTACTTAGTTTATTTACTGCTTGCAACAAAATAGCTGTGAAACAACTATTAATACAGGCCTGCAAAATTCGCGTTATTATTAAAGCCAGATTGAACTCCAAGTTACTGTAAGTTTGACCGACTTCAACCACTGGTCGGAAATATGCCTGCCACGCCTCGGTGAACTCTTGAGTCAATAAGTTTTTATCAGCTGGCCAATCTATTTTAAGGAGATCAAGAAGGTAGGGGCCGTTGATTAAAGTACAGCGGCCAATGAAACCACGGACAGCGCTCGCTTGTTTATAAGGCGGTGCAGTCTATCCTGTCACCGAAAGATAACGCTAATTTTGCACGTCTCCAACTATTAAGTGTTTTTGAAGCTCTCTCAACATTTAACTGGCTGTTGTTACTATTCGATATCGCCATATCTTCAGTTCACTCGTCCACAGAGAGATCGTCAGGTGTACCGGCGAATGGTTGTCGACGACCCGCTATGTTAAAGGGCGCATGCATCTTATTCCCCACCTATAAGAACAACGAGCAGAATGAATAGGGTTTAAGAGCCTANCTATGTTAAAGGGCGCATGCATCTTATTCCCCACCTATAAGAACAACGAGCAGAATGAATAGGGTTTAAGAGCCTATCAGTCTCATTTGCCTTTTGTCTAGCCGAGGAGAATTTTTCAGCCTTAAAATAATTTTTAAGGGGTAGATATTTTATCTTATGCTCCTTGCTAACAATAATTAAGAATAAAACTGAGTATATAAATAAATAGCATTTTAAACGAAAGAGAATATAAATAGGCCAAAATGATTGACTGTATGGCATAAAGTGTTAACCTAACAGCATTAAATTGGTGTTCAAAACTTTTCAGATAGAGTGTACACATTTGTGTAACTCACGTACGTGTAGTTAATTTTTGGTCTGTGCTGCACACTGCGAAACTCAATGTCCAATGATCTCACATGTGGGTAAATTGTTCGCAAACTTCCTTACTGGTCTAGGTCATAATAAGTTAATAAAAGTGTAGCCTAAAGTTTACTGCCTATGACAACGAAACAAGTGTTGTGTCTACTTAACTACAGCACGTATTATAAGCATTTTTTTGTTTGCAAAACCTGAAACCGTAAATTAAAGTTGGTTTGAAAGGTTTCAAACTTCCACGTCTGCAAACTTTTATAAACATTTCAAGATAAGTTAGAAGTGAGTCACCTATACCCACCACAGCAGAAACACCTGTCCTGTTGTTTCCGGTATTAACTCTCGCCATCTCTCAGCAAACTGGTCCACACGACACCAAACATGATCACTCTACTCTTGTGCGTTCATTATTGGCTGGTCATCAGCCAATGAGGATCTGAGTTAATCTACCTCAATCAGATGTCTTGTGTTTAGTAAAATTATGTACAGTCAATAACGTCCTTTTGTGGTTATAGTTGAAGTATAAGGCGAACGAGTGAGTGAGCGAGGAGATTTGAGCTGCTCTTAATATCGAGTTCTTGAGAGCCGATTTAAGGCGAAATGATAGTGCCTCTGTAAATTACCTTATATACAGAATGTGTCAACTTATGTGGTGCATACCTGGGGCGTGGACAGAGCAACATAACACCACAAAACAAAAAGTCCATATGAACGTATGTCCTAGGTTCGGTGGTTCCCGATTTACGGGCCCATGTAACTGCATCCGCTGTTGGCAGTTGGTACACCCCCGTTTGTATAAACTGTGCCATAAACACTAAAGTGGAGACACTGTTGCTAGGCCCATTTCACTTTTGATATCTAATGCACGTTGTGCACCAAGCTGTTGAGTACAGTCGTACTGTACATTTCTGCAACATTTGCATGTGCTACTTAACCCGTTCAGTCCCAGTGTCTATTATCAAGGAAATGTTGCACATGAATTATATTTATGGTTGCAACTGTACACAACAAGGAATCATTGGCCGGAAATTTGAACGTCTTCTTAATGAGTAATATTATTTGTTTTAGTTTCAGCACCTCTTGTTCGTGAATGTTCAATGCTGACAACAACAAACACACAGAACGTTGTTCACTGGATACACGAAGCACGTCCATTACAAGTACACCTCACATCATAAAATTAAACGATTGCTACGCTTGAGCACGGAAATTAACTCGGGCCTGAATGGGTTCAGTATATTCCGCTGGATCTGAAAAAAATATGTGGTTCATGCCTGACGGTGCACCACGACATTTCAGTAGAGAGGCCAGGGCCTATCTAGATGAGCAGTTCCATCTCAGGTGGATGGGTCAAGTACAACCAACCCCTTGGCCCGCACGTTCCCCTGATCTGAATAAAGTTGATTTGTAACTGTAGGGACATATCAATACCATAGTTCATGCAACGCCTGTTACGGATACTGCAATCTTTTGCCGGCGTATGGAATAAGGTTGCCAGAATATCCGTGGTACACATGGGGTATTTGAATGTGTCAGACAATCGCTGATGCGTAGGGACACCATATTTTCACGAAAATATTTCACGACAAGTTCTATTTTATAACACGGTTTGTGTGTTGCGCATCTTAAATGCCCGCGCGCGAATCACAGATGTGCCGTATTGAAGATACCTGCTGTAATTCTAATCGGCCAGTCAAGCAGGTGTCTTCTCACAAAGCCACGCCACGCCACCAATAAGCAAAATAAAATTGAAGGTTCGCCCGTAGGGTATTGAAATATAGTATGTGCAAAAATCTTTTCGTTATATTCGGGCGTCCCTAATGATGCGACGCGTGCAGGCGTGCACCTGTTTTAAGAGTGAATCAATGCTGGTACACAGGCTCAGCTACAGTGATACCAACAGGGGTGTGCAAAATATGGCTATTAACAATTCCTGTGTAAGAGTCGTAAATAAAATATTGACTTTCGTAGAACGCTCAAATGAAAACGTTTGTCTGTAAATACTTATAAATTTTTAATGAAAGTTTTATAGGCGAACAGCAGGGTTTTTTGTTTTTCACGAAAATGTTTCAGGACAAGTTTTGAGCCGAAACACTTCAGTTCAAAGCCAGTTTCGCGATTGGATCATTTGAATTGTTACGTGTCTGACCTGTCTGCACGCGAAACACGGAGAGTCACTATCGGCGAAACTTAATTCTGATTGGTTCACTCATATATCAGTCAGTATTCACTCAAAGACCGGCGGCCAATAACCAAAGGAAGGCTGAAAGTGTGTACACAGGTTATTGAAGCCTTAAGCCTACGCGTATATCTTTGCGCAGAAAAATAGGTAACCCTATATATATNTGCGTTTTATACTTCTTTTCCTTTACTGGATATCCAAAATACATACATTAGAGCTTCACTGTAGGACTTAAATGACTTTTAGACATTGTGGATATAATTAGGTCATGGGGTGGATATCGTGTGATATGTGGGTTGTGCTCAGGACTTGTTTTACAACCAGTCAACAACGTACTGCATGCTCGATTATACTGGCACTAACCATTCGTAGAGACATGATAAAATTCGCGAGTTCAATGACCTGAAGGCTAGACTCTACAGACTAATGTACCAATGTGCTGATATCAACAGCACATTGGTTGCCTGCTGTCACCGTTGAAAGCGACAATTGGACACCGTTCTCCAGGAGTTGTCAACCACCGTGTGGACCAATAGCTAAATTTACATAAACGCACGTATTTTGAATCCTAGCTTGACACAAAATGAATCCGCGAATTCTTCAGGTCTCTAGCTATTGGTCCACACGGTGTTTGACAACTCCTGGAGAACGGTGTCCAATTGTCGCCTTCCACTGTGACAGCAGACAACCAATGTGCTGTTGATATCAGCACATTTGTACATAAGTCTGTAGAGTCTAGCCTTCAGGTCATTGAACTCGCGAATTTTTCAAGTCTCTAATAATAATGTATGTCAGTCAATAATTTTTTGGGAAATTTGTATTAAAGAAAAGGGGGAGGTAAGACGTAAATGCACGTCGTAAGCGCTCGTCCGTGGACACGAGTGTCTCAAACCCAGTAACACGCTAACAATAAAAGTGAATTGTGTTGCCCGTTGCATGCGCTTGAAATCTAGAACCAGCCCCGAGCGAATGTGTTTCCTCTAACCCCTGGCGTGGTTCATCGACGCCTTTTCCTGTGCAACGTGCCAGGTGTAGTCCATTCACGGTTAATTCCAACGTTTCTGAAGCACTGCTCAAGCTCTACTTCCAGGCTGTTTCTCCGCCTTGTGCCAACAGAGCTTAACCAAGTCCAAGAAATTACACCGAAGGGTCAAGGCACCGCATTTGAGCGCACTCGGTTTAGTAATATCTATCGTGGGAACAATTACTTACAAGGCATTGCATTACGAACACACCTATTTTCTCTGTCTTTAATAATATTAATAATAAATTAAATATTATGTTTTATTAATAAAATATAAATAAAAGTCCAATTTAACATAAAACAAACTTATGTTAACAGAAGTATAAAACGCTTGTTATACGTGCAATATTTTCGAAACAACCAAACACGTCAAACGCGAGAAAATTGTTCTAAGGTTTCATTGAATAAGTGTAGAGATACTGCAACTAGACTGTAGAATACGCTGCGACTAAAATGACGTAATACTCAAAGTGCTGGCCTAAAATATCTGTCACCGAAATGTAAAAACTTTTTAACTTTACGTAACCGCATTAATTTATTGTTCCCGGTGTTCCAAACACGAAATTGTTTGGTCGTGTGCTATACCTGAGCTGACAGAGCACTTGTTTCGTTACCAGGACCAATGAGCTGTAGGACTGGTGTCCGGCTGTGGCAATATGAACCACTAACAACCTATAACATCAGCATGGTTCACAAATCAGCCACATACAAGAAATATTATTGGGCACGGTGCCTCGCATTGTACAGCACCGAACATAAATAACTTTCTTGGCCGCTATGGCCACAATTCTTTGCACTGAATCTCAATGGATTAAAACGATGTCCGCTTCCAACACGAGGCCACAGAGCAGATAAGTACATAGAGGTAAACTGGCACTGCGGTTCCTTTGATGTGCGCATATCCGCTCTCTGGTTGGCTGCGCGAGGATATTGGAACGAATCTTGAACCTGACTGGCTACTGAGTACTGCGAGATTTTTTCCCACTATCNTTGGCTGCGCGAGGATATTGGAACGAATCTTGAACCTGACTGGCTACTGAGTACTGCGAGATTTTTTCCCACTATCTGTAGGGCAAGAGACTTTTCGCGTAAAAATCGGAGCACACAGTAGACTTAAATACTATATACACACCTCAGCTGTTGTTATACCTCCNTTGGCTGCGCGAGGATATTGGAACGAATCTTGAACCTGACTGGCTACTGAGTACTGCGAGATTTTTTCCCACTATCGGTAGGGCCAGAGACTTTTCGCGTAAAAATCGGAGCACACAGTAGACTTCAATACTATATCCACACCTCAGCTGTTGTTATATCTCAAATGGCTGCTGGTGTCCGTCTTTAACTAAGCCACTCAGGTCCAAGTAACTCCGACACTGAACCTTCGTGATTCGTGCGTAAACGGTTAACAAGGGCCAGAACATTTTTTTAGCCAATCAAAAAGCTGGACGACCCTACAGTGCTTTGGACTGTATCTTGTCTGGAAATCTTTTCGCGAAATATCACTGCCCCTACCTATCAGTGCAAGTGCCGGTTGGCAAGTAGGTTACCTAGCGCTGATTGGCGAATGGCATTCCGTCATGTCGCTGGCAAGTGACGCCATATGGAAGGCGAGAGCTGCAAAAGTTCGACGAATAAGCTGATTTTCAGCTCTCTCTACTCTTAATTACTTTGTGGCGAGGAAATATTGTTTTGTTTTGGACCTACCTTTAAACTTGTGAGCATTTATATATTGCATGACAGNTACTTTGTGGCGAGGAAATATTGTTTTGTTTTGGACCTACCTTTAAACTTGTGAGCATTTATATATTGCATGACAGAGCGTAGAGTGGTTTTGAGGGGGGGTGAAGGGGATGAATGTCTCTCTAAAATATGCTCCTGAGAAAAGAAGCTGTTCAGCCATTGAATATTTCATTAAGCGCGGCACACATACATAATGCGTANTACTTTGTGGCGAGGAAATATTGTTTTGTTTTGGACCTACCTTTAAACTTGTGAGCATTTATATATTGCATGACAGTGCGTAGAGTGGTTTTGAGGGGAGGTGATGGGGATGAATGTCTCTCTTAAATATGCTCCTGAGAAAAGAAGCTGTTCAGCCATTGAATATTTCATTAAGCGCGGCACACATACATAATGCGTANTAAATATGCTCCTGAGAAAAGAAGCTGTTCAGCCATTGAATATTTCATTAAGCGCGGCACACATACATAATGCGTATACACGTGAAGATTGCCTTAGCTTTGAATATATCGGGCCATTTACAAACATTTCTCTACATAACTTGCGAGTTGTGCGAGAAATAAAACTGAAATAAAGACGTGACGAATGGAAGTGCACGCTTGAACACAAACGCTCAGATCTCGACGAGAGCACGCGAAGACGTTTAGCACGTGGGCCGCTGGAAGCGATAACTCCCGCTCGTTAGTCCCGCCTGGCGTGGAAAATGTCGACCGGGAAACTCCGCGGCTGTAAAGCGACACCTTGGGGAAATAGCGTCAGCGAAGTCCCAACTTCAAAGAGAAGCGACGCGGCGTTCGCCGAGCAGTTACCGTGTAGTTGTACGCCACCTGAAGAGCTGCTTCTCGAATGACGAGACCGTTCCAGCCAGTGGCGGATATAGCAACACATCAACACTTTGAGGAGTATGCACGTATGTACCCGGGGCTGTGTTTATATGGAAATGTCTCTTCTCTTGAAGACAAAACTCGCACTTTCAACTTTTTACTGTGTCGCTGGAATTTAACCCTTCCAGACGCAATTTAATATACTATTTCAGGAGTCACAAACAAAAAATTTTAGTATGATTTATAATGCTTGCTGTTTTTTAGTCGACAAAACACTCGTTTCGCTGTCACAGCCAATGAGCTGTAGGCTATATGTTCGTCCGTAGTTATATGAACCAATTATGACCTAGGCTAGTAAAACTACATTAAATTAAATTTNTGTAGGCTATATGTTCGTCCGTAGTTATATGAACCAATTATGACCTAGGCTAGTAAAACTACATTAAATTAAATTTATTTTTATTTATAATTATAGGTTTTGGTAACCCAGACTCTGAAATTCCATAATGAATAAAGCGTAAGATATCATTAGCAATCAAATCATTCTTCTTATTAAATAAAGGAATCCAANATCATTAGCAATCAAATCATTCTTCTTATTAAATAAAGGAATCCAAATATCTTAAAACCAACTTCCTAAATTTATTTAGTTAAAATTTTTGTTTTTAAATTCAAATATATATCATTGTTTCTGAGCTATAGTGTGAGCACCACGCTTGTTTTCTGATCCATTAATCCCTCCATTTATACAAAACATTGAAATATAAAATAAAAATAATGTATTTCTTAAAGTTTTTTGAATAATTGGTTATATGTTTTAATTTCACTAATAAATTGTATTTATATNTGTAGGCTATATGTTCGCCCGTAGTTATATGAACCAATTATGACCTAGGCTAGTAAAACTACATTAAATTAAATTTTTTTATTTATAATTATAGGTTTTGGTAACCCAGACTCTGAAATTCCATAATGAATAAAGCGTAAGATATCATTAGCAATCAAATCATTCTTCTTATTAAATAAAGGAATCCATATATCTTAAAACCAACTTCCTAAATTTATTTAGTTAAAATTTTTGTTTTTAAATTCAAATATATATCATTGTTTCTGAGCTATAGTGTGAGCACCACACTTGTTTTCTGATCCATTAATCCCTCCATTTATACAAAACATTTAAATATAAAATTAAAATAATGTATTTCTTAAAGTTTTTTGAATAATTGGTTATATGTTTTAATTTCACTAATAAATTGTATTTATATTNAAAATAATGTATTTCTTAAAGTTTTTTGAATAATTGGTTATATGTTTTAATTTCACTAATAAATTGTATTTATATTATTTGGTAACTAAAAAATTCCCCATTAAAATTCAACGTGAGTAAAGATATTTGGCCGGCTCTTAACTTTGGGGTAGAGACCTGAAAAACTCGCGAGTTCAATGACCTGCAGGTTAGACTCTACAGTATTACGTATAAATATGACTATATCAACTGCACATTGGTTGTCTGCTGTCACAGTGGAAAGCGACAATTGGACACCGTTCTCCAAGAGTTGTCAAACACAGTGTGGACCAATAGCTAGAGACCTGAAGAATTCGCGGATTCATTTTGTGACAAGCTAGGATTAAAAATACGTTCTCCATGAGGTGTCAAACACCGTGTTGACCAATGGCTTAAGTTATATGAACTCACGTGTTTTGAATTCTAGCTTGTCCCTAAATTAATCCGTGATTTATTCAGGTCTCTACTTCGGGGTCTTGAGAGCCGACGAGGGTGAAGTGAGGCGAGTATGTAGCAGCGCTGGGATGAAAGGGTGGGGGAAACGGGAGATCCCGATAAAACACGCCGAATATCGGCATCGTACGTCACAATTCCCACTTGCGAAAATCCACAGTGACCCGGCCGGGGATTGAACCTGGTTCGGCTTGGTGGGAGGCGAGCAGGCTAACCGCTTAGTTCAAAATTCTACGTGAAATGTTTTTTATTATATCTTACATTAACATAGCTATGTTATTCGGCCATATCATTTAAAACAATAAATTTTAATAAACTCCGTCCAAACGTTCAAACGAAATATAGCCAAATGACGCACTTTTAAAAACTCAATAAATTTGTACTTTTATTTTACTTAATTCTGCGTCCCCAAATGGTTGAAACTTTTTTTTATGTATCCCACAAATTCTAATAATATTCGTCTAATTGTTCCCCTTTCAAAAATGCAACTTATTACTAAAATTATTTTCATTAAATCGGAAACACTTTATGCCAATTCCATAGAGCTGTAATATATGTTCTTAAGATTATAAACTCAAACAACATAAAATTCTAAATTAAATTATTCTTGATAAAAAAAACGTATTGAATTAACAGGAATAGGAAAAAATTAAATATATGGATTACTCATGTAAAAGAAAATTAAAACTTATTTAAATAATTGATAAAGCTAAAATTAACCATCCAGATACTGAAATGTAGGAATTAATTTTAAAACATTTAAAAGCTATTAGACAGGTACAAAAGATTGAAAAATATTATTATATAAACAGAAAGATTAGATAGAACAGATAGTTATTTATACATTTATTTTTGAAAAACCATTTCCAGAACATTTAGAAAATACAAAAGTTTCAGAATTATAACCAATTGATAATTTAAAAAAAACAACAAGTTGTGTTCCAATATTGTCCCGCGAAAACCCTTTTAAAAAAATAAAATATTGTTTATCTGAAGTTCTTATGAACTATTATAAAATAATCAGTGGATAATTTAACAAAATGTTTATATAAAATTCTAAATGTTTTACACGAAATATTAAAAAAAAAANAAAATAATCAGTGGATAATTTAACAAAATGTTTATATAAAATTCTAAATGTTTTACACGAAATATTAAAAAAAAAAAGGTCTCAACAGGAAAAATCTGTTTCAATTTAGTTAGTAGCTGTAGTTTAATATAATGAATTGAAGNAAAAAAAAAAAGGTCTCAACAGGAAAAATCTGTTTCAATTTAGTTAGTAGCTGTAGTTTAATATAATGAATTGAAGTTTAATAGAGGTGTAGTTGGTTAAAGTATACCTTATTTTAATTCTAGAAGACATCACATTTGAACTTGAAATTTTAAAACAATCAATGAGATATTAACTTAGGGAAAAAAAAATTAAGTAACATGAATATACGAATATTTTACTTCAAAAATTACTAAACATAGAATTTATCGAGTAATTAGAGATGATATACAATGTCATAAACATAATATATTTCAAGGAGGAACTTTTACAGAATTACTAAAATTCACTAAAAATAAGAACTGTTATATTTTTGTTAAGAATATAAAAACTAAAAAATTTAAATGTTGAAAACAAGAAAATTTAAGATGTTTTGAATATGCTTTAGAAAGTTTCTGATATCCTGTTGATCATTTCGATAGACCAACTAATTTTAATATTGAAAAATGTGATTCTTTAATGAAGGAATATCCAGTCGAATTAATACCTAAAAATATATGTGCATACAATTTTGTAAAAATATTTTTAAAAATATTGATGATTTTATATATACATTTGAGTTATTATACATTACTGATAAATATAAAATGTTTCCAAAAATTTTAACTTATTGCTATCTTCAAAACATATAGTTGGAATAATAAATATATCTAGTTTATTAAAAGGACAAATTCATAACAGAAATCAACATATGTGTATATGTATTAAATGTTATCCTCAATTTTATTGCAAAGAGGAATTAAACCATCATTTTAAAAATGTGTTCATGAAAAAATAATAATTACAATTCCAAATAACAATAATAAGAGACCTGAAGAATTAGCTGATTCATTTTGGGACATGATAAAATTCAAAACGCGTGCGATTATATAACTTCAGCCATTGGGCTACACAGTGTTTGACACCTCCTGGAGAACCGTGTCCAATTGTTGTCTTCCATTGTTACAGCAAACAATAAATTTGCAGTCTAGTCTGCAGATCATTGAACTGGATAAATTTTCAAGTATCTAACAATAATATCCGAAGGTTAAAATCTATTGGTGCTGAACAATTTCATAAATATATTCTAACACCTTAATTTTAATGTACATTGAAAAAATAAATTACAAACTCTATAAAATATATTCATGTGCATATTCCAAAAAGTTTTAGTTTCACCACAAATGAAGGAACAAAAATTTTAAATGAAAATATTTATATATTAAAGAAAGAATTTATTAAACACTTGTTAATTATGGAAAACAATATTATGAAATTCGAAGACAACATTTGAGAAGGAAATGAAATGATGATACATATTTTTAATTAATTAACACTCGGAAATGTCATATTTCTAATAAAGAATTCGAAAATGAAAATAATTAAGGTATTAATAACGACCATATTACCGGAGAGTTAAAAGGTTGAGTTTGCGATTCTTGTAATTTCAATTAAAAACTTAAAAAATATATACTACTTGAAATTCATAATTTAAGATACGAATCAACTACATTTTTTTAATTTTATATTAAAACTCGGTAAAAATTATGCAGACATAAAAATTTTACATAATTCAAAAGAAAATTATATAACTAAAAAAAGTTATTGTTTATCAATATATACGTTATGATTTTTTGAGACGTGGTAGATGTAATAAAACAGTTTATGATAAATATTTTGACAAATGTAACATAGGCGATGAAATGACAATTGTTAAAAATGAAGGGGGAATACAAAATGTAACAATAGAATAAAATATATCAATACTTACAGATTTTAAAAACAAGTTTAGATCATGTAGTAAAAACTTCAGCCGAAATAAACAATTTTAATTTTTTAAAATACCAATAAAAAACAGAAATAAAACTTCTTGATTAATTTTTTTTATTGATGATTATGGAATACATTTGAATAAATATCAAATTAAAAAAATATAATAACAATTTTGTAAGCCAATTGATAATCCTAAATCAAAAAAAAAATCAAAGAATAAAAAATTAATAAGATATACTTTTAGCTTTAAGGAAAGGAAATTTTCCATACGACTTGGTTGATAATTATTCTAAATTTAATGAACAACTTACAGCAAAGAAAAACTATTGGCATTCAAAATTAAGTAATGAAAGAGTTACGATTCAGATTTGAAATTTGCAAAAAAATTTGTTAACTCTTCAACTGCAAAAACTTTGGTAAATATCTGGACTTATATTTAAAGTTACATACTATTTCATCAAAATGTGTTTGCTAATTTCAGTAAAATTTTTTACAGATTTTTTTAATTAGATCCAGTTTATTATATATACTTCATATTTAGCCAATTTAGCTTATTTTAAATGCAAATGTAAAATTTTAAATTTAATTACAAAGAAAAATTATATTAAATGTATTATAAAGTAATTAGAGGTGAAATATCGATGATCCCCAACATATATTATATTGCTAATAACTGTTATTTATATAATAAAAAATCTTGTAAAAAAATTAATCTATCTGAAGAGAAAGCAATAGAAAAACATATAAAATAGTCAAAAATAAGTAAGTTATATTATGTACTTGCATGGTTATAACTAAAATGGTTGGCTTTTAAGTAAAAAAATACCCGATAAAGATTTTATTGAAGATAGTAATTTAAAATAAAACCAAAAAATTATCATATCTACGAAGTTTATTACAGATAAAATTTTAAAATTATTAGATGATGATAAATATGGATATTCATTATTAATTAAATTGGAAATTCGAGAAGAACTGCATGAAAAATTTAAAGATAATCAAATGTTGTGTTCATAATATTTACCCAGTCTTAATCAATTAGCAAATTGTCAAAAATAAATAACAATAACAAATTTGGCAAAAATAAAAATATATAACACGAATGAATACCCTCAAATCGAAGAAAAGATTATGTGATATATGATTGAATGCTGCATAAATCTATCAAACAAGTAAATATTTTAAAAGAAGGAAAAAGTTATATTCGTTTTGAACAAAAATATCTGCTTAAATTATGTATACAACAAAACAAAATTAAAACAAGAAGCAAACGCTGATTTCGAAAAAGAATTTGCTAAGTTAATGTCAATGCTGTTTATGAAAAACAATTAAAAAACATGAGAAATAGATATAATGAGAAATTAATTGATTCTAATAAAAAATTTAACAAACATAGATACTATGAAACTAGGACAATAATTAATTACGATATGGTTTAAAAAAATGAAATTCGAACTACACTGAACAGCGAAAAAAACTGGTACACCCGCTTAATATCGTGCCCCCATCTCCCTCCCTCCCAAGAGCACGCAGAAGTGCCGCAAGACGACGTGGCATGGACTCGACTAATGTCTGAANCCCCCATCTCCCTCCCTCCCAAGAGCACGCAGAAGTGCCGCAAGACGACGTGGCATGGACTCGACTAATGTCTGAATGTATGCAGGAGGCCATTCAAACCATGAATCCTGCAGGGCAGTCCACAAATCCAATCTGCGACAATTTGGAAAGGGTTGCACGTCTCTCACGTTTAATTATTCTCGTCAGTCGTCGTTTATCCCGTTCTTCCGCGATCTTTTTCCGGCCGCATCAATGTCGAAGATGTGATATTTTAGCAGATTCTCGATATTCACGGTACACTCGTGAAATAGTCGTATGCGAAATTCCAAATTTTATCGCTACCTCGAAGTTGCTATGTCCTATCTCTCGTGCACCGACTATAACACCACATTCAAACTCACTTAAATCTTAATAACCTGCCATTGCTGCAGCAGTAACCGATCTAGCTGCCAACCGCATCNGCCACATTCAAACTCACTTAAATCTTAATAACCTGCCATTGCTGCAGCAGTAACCGATCTAGCTGCCAACCGCATCGCGTTACTCTGATTGGCTCCATACCTCTGTTATTTACATACGCATGCCTATACCAGTTTTGTTTGGCTCTTCGGTGTATATAAGAATTGTTTAATTCACTGTAAAACAAAAACAGAAACTGTTAAATTGATTTCTTTCAAAAGATTTTAAATTATGTATACAATATAATGAAATAAAATGGCATTATCACCATATGTTGATAAAACATATTCAATTTTAATAGTATAAACACAACGTTTATTTTACACTAAAAAATATTAAATATAATATTCAACAAAACCAAACTACCAATCAGAATTTTAAAAATTTTAATATAAAGAATAAACACAAACTTAATCATTATGAAATTTTAATTATAACCATAGCAACAATGTAAACAGTAAACTTCTCTAAAAATTTGCAAATTTAATTCATCAATGGTCATGCATATTCACTTTTAAAACAGTTTTGATCTGAACAATATTATCATCATCAATAAATGTTATATTTTTCATAATTTTATAATCAATAAACCAAGTTTCTAAAAGTTTAGTGATTGTATCCATTTATTAAAATTTGTATATGGAAATTAAAAAAACTTTCATTTCTAAAATAACTTCGATATCAACATTATCAATTTATTAAATATTTTATTTTCATTTCAAATTTCTTATATGATATTATTAAAGTTTATTTATTCTTTTATTAAAAAAATGGATAAGAAGTTTTATAAATAATCGTATCTCTAAACGCAAAACTAACTATAAATTAATTTTTAAGTGATTAATTTCATCATATTTAATAAGCATACCATAGGCAATACAATAAAATTTAAAGTTTAGAAATTTTTCAAATTATTAGTATTTGCACCAATCACATTTTTAATGATTTTATCTTTCATAAAACCTAAAACATCTGATAACCGATCATCAATACTCTGGGCATTTGTTCTATTTGTTATATTATTTTTTCTAGAATAATGTTATCAGTTTAAAATTGTTAATACAAACTTACAGTGTTTTGAAATGAATCAATATCATATTAAACTTTCGGGATAATTACTTACTCGTTCTGATCTATAACTTTAATATTATAATTTATATTTGGTGTCACACTTTGTGTGTGAAATCTAATTAAAGAAATAGAATCTTCATCGCGGAGAGTATTATACTGAATATATTTAATGTAGAATTAATGCTTGTTGCCTTAAAAAAAATTTTCATTTATATAAAAACTGTAAGTATTTATTAAATGAAGTTTGATTTGGGAGTTGCTTTAATTAATGAAGAAAAATCGAAAAAAAAAATTACGGTGAACATTTATTATTAGAGCTATAATAGTTGATCCGAGTACCTGTTGAAAAAATAATTTAATGATTAATTTTGTTTACAAAACGGTTTGGTTAATTTCTAATAAATTGTAAATAGATTCCAAGAGTTTAAATTAAGTAAAATATGTTCTTTTAATACAAGGATTTCAAGGAATTCAAAAAAATCAAAGAAAATGGTTATTTNTTTAAATTAAGTAAAATATGTTCTTTTAATACAAGGATTTCAAGGAATTCAAAAAAATCAAAGAAAATGGTTATTTAACGCGTTCGGTCACACATTAATTTCCGAGTTGAAGTGTTACAATCACGTAATTTGTTGGTATGTACTGTACNTTTTAACGCGTTCGGTCACACATTAATTTCCGAGTTGAAGTGTTACAATCACGTAATTTGTTGGTATGTACTGTACTTGTGTTAAGCATTCATTTTTCCAGCCAATGAACAACGTGCTGCTTGTTCGATGATATTGGCATTAACCATTCATGCCAAAGAGGTGTATAAAAGTCCACAAATAAGATTGGCCACAAGCAAGACTGGACGCTGATGCCTTGCTGTGTACAATTCCGGCCATAACGCCCATTCATTTGCAACGTGCCCACAATTGTGGGCACGGTATCTGAACTGGTTAAAAATAATTTTGATGATTTTTTTTTTTTTAGATGAATGTAAAAATAATGCCATAATTATATATTTACCGATGTAATTTTAGCAAACCAAGATATTATACGTAAATATTTTACAAGAGTATGACATAAAAATATCATTTGTTTTATTTGGCACAATCTTATTAAAAAATTTCCAAAACTTTTATTTAGATAAAGTGCCAAATTTTTATTTTTATTCAGGCAAGACGATACTTATTTATAACATATTCAAAATTATTTTGTTAGTGGTCTTATAATAAATTTAAAGAAATTTGTTTAAAGTATTGGGATAAAGATGATAGTTGTATTACTATTGATATTAGTAGAAAATATAATGAAGGTAAATATAGAAATCACATAAAAAAATTTATAAGACTGTGGTGATGGCAGTCACTCTTTGAAAATGCGCTCGAAAATTCCGATCGTTTTTCGTCAATGGTATTAACAAAATTCTTTAAAAAAATAACGTGTTGGAAAATTCCCCATCATGTTTTGTCTATGATTTTTCGTTTTACATTCTTTTTTTTTTCTATGCAAAAAATATATTTAATAATCATTTTAACAATATTAGAAATAATTTATTTTTCTAAATGAAAATCTAACTTCAAATTGAGACAAAAGAACATTCAGAAGCTTTAAATATATATCAAGAATGATATAACCTAACAATCAGTAGTTCATTAGATGAAGAAACATTGAAATTAATAAATAAACCAATATGTATGAAAGATGTACTTTCAGATGTATATTCTTATTCAACAAGACGAATAAAAATATTATTGAATGGAATTTGTTTGAAAATAATAAAATTATTCAAATAACATATAAAGCATTTAAAGTCTGAAAAATACATATTATATTAAAATGTATTCGTGATTTTAATTATCCACATATTTTTTTATCAATTTACCCTTTAGCGCCGCTTGTAAACAATTGATTACATTTTAAAATGGAATTTTATATCTGACTGTACACTACAAAGCTCAGTGACAAACGATGTTTTCTGGAAGTAAACGATTCTTAAACCGTGCTACTGCTCTATGCTATGACTGGTTCATTTCACTGATCAGAAGTCACCTGTCTTCCGCGAAAAGTTTTCAGGACAAGTGTTCAAACGCCTTTTAGTTCACAACCACTTTCGTGATTGGATCATTTGAATTTTTACGTGCTTGTCTGTCTACCTGCGTATTACGGGCGTACAGTACCGGAGAAACTTAATTCTGATTGGCTAGCTCATGTAACAGACTATATCCATTCAAAGTAAGTGGCCAATAGTCAAATGAAGACTGCAAGTGTGCACATGGGCTGTTGAAGTCTAGCCTCCGCGTAAATCATTTCGCAAAAAATTCTGATCACCGATCGCAAAGCCTACATCTTATTGTTTGTAATAACGAAACAAGTTCATTGTCAGCTTAGGTCCAGCACACATAAATATGTTTCTTTTTTGAAACACCATAAACAATAAACTTATATGAAAATGAATGGGTTAAACCAGGTATTCATAAAATATAGAAAAAAAANTTGAAACACCATAAACAATAAACTTATATGAAAATGAATGGGTTAAACCAGGTATTCATAAAATATAGAAAAAAAAAACCTTCAATTACATGGGCAAATATTTTAAAAGATAAAATGTTATCTCATGCTAATTTTTCATGACAACCAAACGCAGTAATATACATTCATATTAATAAAAATGAACCATGGTAAATTAAAGATTATCAATTACCAGATGATAAATAAAGTCGATGTAGGTTTTGGTTAATGCAATTGGCCATTATTTAGCTTTACGATGNTTGAAACACCATAAACAATAAACTTATATGAAAATGAATGGGTTAAACCAGGTATTCATAAAATATAGAAAAAAAATACCTTCAATTACATGGGCAAATATTTTAAAAGATAAAATGTTATCTCATGCTAATTTTTCATGACAACCAAACGCAGTAATATACATTCATATTAATAAAAATGAACCATGGTAAATTAAAGATTATCAATTACCAGATGATAAATAAAGTCGATGTAGGTTTTGGTTAATGCAATTGGCCATTATTTAGCTTTACGATGTATATGTTATTCAAATTATATCACGTATCCAATACACAATAGTAATAATTTTGAATTAAGTCAAATTGATATAGAAAATATATATGAAAAATCATTATCAAATAATTTTATAGGCCATGAGAACTTTGGACCTGAAAACCGATATTCACAAGATCTATGTGCCAACAAAAATAAAAATTATTTTCTTATTATCTGCAGGAAATTATATATTTTTTAATAAATATGTTTGAATAAACATCTTAAAGATGATAAATTAAAATAACCCATTTTTTCTTACAGATTCATTACCATATTTACCTAAAAACTTAACGAGATTTCATATTTATCGAAGACATTCAGGAGATAAACTTATTATAATAGATTATAAAATGCATGGCTGATTATAAAAGTATGACTCTTATTCGAGGATTTCAAATGGTTTTTTCTTCTGTAAGAATAAATGATAATTACAAAAAAATTCCGTTTTAAATGTAAATAATCCAAAAAACTGATAATAATATTTTTTTTATAAAATATGTTATATTCAGTTAGATTAATGTAATTTTCAAGAAAATTTCGACCATTGCTAGATTATTTAAAGTCTGGTTTAGGAAACACAAATGGTTTATTATTTTGATTCAAATATGCTACAATTTATTAATTCTTGTAATAAACATTTAATTATATCTTTTAGCATAAGTGTTCTTTATTTCACATGACATGTAATGCATATAATGAAATTATTAATAAAATATAAGATATAATAAGGGAATTAGACCAATTTAATAATTAAAATATTTAACATTTTCTAGGTTGGGTTCATATAATTTTTTTTAATTTGTACTACAAAAATTGTCAGTAGTATACATCTGGTGTAAAAAGAACCACTTTTCATATAATATAACTAATGATAAATGAATTAAAATTATACATTTTAAAATAATTAATAAAAAAAATTCAATAATTCAGTTTTATGTTTATTATATTTAAAATTATTATCTAATTATTTAAATCAAAATTATTATCAATAAAATAATATTATTTAATAATTAAAATTATAATTTGCTATAACAAAAATTATTACCTAATAATTATATTATAACATATATAATAACTAATTTTAATAATTTAATAATTAAAAACATTATATAATAATATAAATAAAAAATACATCAAATAGTATTAATTTAATAAATCTTTATTTCATTTAAATTTATTATCCAAAAAGTATGTTAAATATTTTAATTAATTAATTTATTAATTCTATTTATATTTAAAATCATTAACTAATAATATAAAACCAAAACATTTTCACCAAAAAGTTTTAAATTATTCTTTATTACAATTTCAATAATTGTCCAAAAAAATTTGATAAAAATATTTTAATGATTATTTTTTTATAATTTAATTTCATTTATTTATTTCAGGCTTTATTTTAATTTAGAAAACAAATATAAAATTTGTTAAATNTTTTTTATAATTTAATTTCATTTATTTATTTCAGGCTTTATTTTAATTTAGAAAACAAATATAAAATTTGTTAAATTATTGTTATTAATTAAAGCTCTAAATAAATGATTTATTTACAAATTTAAGAAAGGAGATACCCAATTTTATGTATAAAATATTTAGTTTTTATATTTAATAATACAAATATTATATTTATATTTTAATTTTAAAATTAATTATCGAATATATGTGTTTATTTTTACGAAATTATAGTTATTTAAATAAAATACTAAAATTAAATATTAAAATATTTATATTTCAATTAATTAGATAACTTAAATTCTAATCAATTTGATTTATTTATTTATTTTAATAAGCATATGATTTAAAATATTAGATTATATTTTGATTTTATATTTAATTATTTAAATCAATTATTATATATTTTATTTTTTTGAATACTTCTTTAACTGATTTAAAATAACATTTTTATTTTAATCACAAATTTTAATTATTAATTGTAATAATTTTGATTTAAGTCAATACATTATTATTTTAACTATTATAAAATTATATTTATTTAATTAAATAAAATTATTTATTTAAAAAAAAATTTTGTATGGTTTTAATATTATAAAAGTGGTCCTTTCTACACGAGATATATGCTACTGATATGTATATTCACAACCACTCAAATGCAAATAATTAGTTTTTGATAGTGATTTTAATAAAGCATTCATCTTTGCAAACATTATGACTGGCTGCTTTTCGAATACACCCTTGTTTAGTACATTATACCATAGAAAACTAAGAAAGGGAATTATTTGACGTCGCAAGCAAAAATGGCAGTTTTGCTTTTCCGTCGGCTCGTCTAAGGTTTTTTCAATTCAGGTAAGGGAAATTTCTGTCGCAAGGTGTGCTGCTGTTCAAAAGAAGTTGCATTTCAGATGGCGGTAAATTGAGAGAGTCTATATATTTATTTGATAAAATTCGTGTTCAGTTCAAATTGTGATAAATACTTGCCCAAGCCAAAATAATAAATATTAATTTTATTTTGTAAGTATTAATCACACTCTCAAACAGTGATTGCAATCCTAAACAGTAAAAATACAATTATGTTTGACTTTGAGCTTCTGTAAATACTCTTCATATTAGGGTGATGATAACGAAAAAATTCATTATTTTATATTTATATGATATTCTGTTAAACATGAAGACATTACTTGTAGGTGCTAATTTATAACACAAAAATTTATCAGACAACGTATTTTTTGCCTAATGTTATGTTTGAATCAAAATTTTTGTGTTTTGGGATGTACAAATAATGAAAACTAACCTACTTACCAAATGTGTTTATTCAAGTTGAAATAAGTTATCATCAGTTACTTCAAGAAATATTTGAAAATACTCTATGAAAGGTTTTCGCAAATTTTTTTATTGCTCAAACTACGAAAACATTTGATTAATTTGTATTTTAGCAGTTTATGAGTTTCTGTAAAATATATCTTGCTAAGCTTACCTTGCAATTAATTAAGAAATGTTATTTCAGTCACCCTTGTTAATGTTCTGTTAACGTTGTCGTTTATTTTATTAGTACGTTCCAAAAACAGTAAAGTCATGATTTTGACATGGCATAATGCAAAAACAGTAAGAACTAAGATGTTTTTAAAAGATGTTCTTAAAAGTAATGTCTACATGTTAAACATTATTTCCTACAAATATGAAATTATAAAAAAAAAAAAAAAAAACTGCGCCCTTAAGGCAAAAATGCATCAAGACAAATATTTCGAATACGCTGTAACATTTCAATAAATCAGTGTGTAATACAGTGCTGTGTTTAACCAAGTTTTACGATAGGATATCAAACAATATGGTTATATATTTCGTTATACTTCCACTCTTAGTGCGAAAAACAAATCTATTCTCTAAGTAGGTGATAACACAATAAGAATCGGATAACTGTACACAATTTTATTCATGTTAAGAAAATCGCAATTAAATAATTTTCTTGCGTACAAAACGGGAAAAAAATTATTCGAATGTGTGAGACACAATTGCTATTCCATGGCGGAAAATTTTAGTTGCCAATCTATTTGCATCAAGCCTCCCAACTTGAGTCGAATAAACGTTAGTTCGGCCTTGACGTAAACTTTAGTGCAACTCTGGTCGCGAGCGAGAATAGCTACTTCCGGAAATGGGGTTTCGGCGTTTACAGCCACTCCCACGCCATTGCGTTTACTTTCGTCGCACAAATAGCCCCTTCTCCCACTCACACACTTGGTTTTTTTTGTTCCTTCGTGGTTTAGAACGAAAACAATGTCCTATAAACAAGTACAGGGAATCGAACAACTGCGGACCTCAAAACTCATTAGGAAGGGAACCACTTGAGTGGTTGGGCACTGCGCATAAGGTTCAAACCACATGCTTTACCAATAAGTAGGGGCAGTGACATTTCGCGAAAAGATTGCGAGACAAGATAGAGCCCAAAGCACTGTAGGGTCGTCCAGCTTCTTTGATTGGCTAAATAATGTTCTGGCCCGTGTTAACCGTTTGCGCACGAATCACGAACGTTCAGTGTCGGAGTTACTTAGTCCTGAGTGGTTTCGTCAAAGACGGACACGGCACCAGCAGCCAATGGAGGTATAACAACAGCTTAGGTGTGTATATAGTATTGGAATCTACTGTGTGCTCCGATTTTTACGCGAAAAGTCAGAGGCCCTACCAATAAGCATTAACTTTTAATGCTGTACGCTGTTCACTGTAAACTGAGCACTGTTGAAATCCCTGCTTGAGATCTACTTCTAAGCACTTTGTGTACTTTTCCACCATATGTAAAATTAACTTTGCCGCGTTCTCAGTCAATTTATTCATGCTTCGGTCAAGTGAAACTGTGAAATAGATGAAAAAGTAATTATTTATTAACTTTGCCAATTCTTGCACTTATATGAAATAGAATAACATAATGTAAAATAAATAATTTCAGCATACACAAATGTTTATCTAACATTACTGATTCAACATTAAGGCATGGAACTAGTTTCTATCCGTCGTTGCCAACTTTTTTGCAGCTTGGAAACAATTTTATTTGTAGTTTTGTTCGTGATGAAATAAATATTAAGCGACCAGTGTCGCGCAGGTTGGCTGACGTGGCGAATATTTATAAAGTATCAAAATGTGTCGAGAAACACAAAAAAAAAAACAGTAACATTTAATAGCACGAAGGAAAAACAGGTGATTAATACAAGTGTAAATGCTTCACTACATTACAAATGCATTACTAAAATAAATACTTTTTTATGACGTGAAAACGATGGGGATGTGATTCTGACAGATTATTGCTCAGTTTGCAAGCACAGGCAGAGTAATACAAGCCGTCACCTTGGATTGGGTAGAGTCAAATTCACAGTGATTAATACCGTATCTTGCGCATTTAGGGGAGAAAACCTGTTCGTGNCCTTGGATTGGGTAGAGTCAAATTCACAGTGATTAATACCGTATCTTGCGCATTTAGGGGAGAAAACCTGTTCGTGTGGCACGTCCAGCTAACAGAAAACAGCACATCTGTTCAGTAATGGATTAATATGATCTGTATGTCACGATGCTAACGTAACTGACTTGGATACCAAAATATTTATTCTCGCCATTTTTTTTTAGAACGACATGACAAACTTTAACGAAATAAAAATTCTAGGCCAAGAGGAAATGGTATGAAAACACTGATTAATGGTAAATGAATAGGGAATTCTCGGCAAATGCACTGCAACAGGAAATATTTAGCACTGCAGGAGCCGAACGGTGAGGTTTGTTGGCGACTGCATGCCAGCGAAAGTGGCTTTACTAGCCAGTGACATGACGGACCTTCATTGGCCAATCAGCACCCGGGGAAATATTAGCCAATCAGCACCCGGGGAAATATTAGCCAATCAGCACCCGGGGAAATATTAGCCAATCAGCACCCGGGGAAATATTAGCCAATCAGCACCCGGGGAAATATTAGCCAACCTGAATGTAATCTTCCGCAGGAAGACACGAGGCCCGTCTCCGTATCCTCCCATGAAGAAATCACCCCACGTCTGAGGAATCACATCTCGCTTATCATTTCTGAATATTGTTATGCAACCTCCTGCTACCAGATTTTTGTCGCACCTTTGCCCATATTGATTGCACGGAACTGTTCGGTACTAGTCTCGAACACAGAAAAGGTAAGCATACAGAAGCGAAACGACATAGCGGTTACTTTCATGTAACTTTACTCTGTCGCTCATCGACCGCGCGAATTGTGTAAATGGTCCTTGGGCTCTGATTGGCTATTGCAAGTTATGAAATATTCCCAATTTTTTTTCGGACTACCTTCTGGTAAGTCAGTCTCCAGGCAGCTGATTGGTTAAAGACGTTCCGCCATGTTGCAGGCCAGTGAGACAATTTTGCTGGTGTGTGCGTGGCTGGAGTTGGCAGTACATGTCTGTTTTGCACTTCTGGATTCTGAAGTTTTCGTGTTCCTTGTGTGTGTGGGTATGTGTGTGTGTGTGTGTGTGTGTGTGTGTGTGTGTGTGTGTGTGTGTGTGTGTGTGTGTGTGTGGTAGCTAGAGAGACAATGGTTTTGAGTTAGCAAATGGCACCAGGCTAGATATCACGATGCTCTATTTACTATGGCAAATTACATTTGTTCATCGGCTACTGCCACAGCTCATCCTTCTCTTCGGCTCGCCCACGTGTAATTAAGCCATTCGAGTGTTGAATGAATATTTTTGGTTCCGATTTCTCCATGCCGTGTCTGATGAGTGAGATACGTGTAAATAGCATATCCTTGTCGACATCAAGCACAGTACCAAATTGTAACGCGATATGATAGGGTGTCTAAAGATAGCGTGTAATTATAGGCCGATCACGCTTAATTGAGCACTTTTGATATTCCTTTTTAGGATCTTCTTTAACTTTTAATTTTATACCCTTCTTCGGTATGTAAAATCAGCACTGCTATGTGCTCGATCATTTTAATCATCCACCGTTCACGTAAAACTGCACTCTAAATCTGAATCAGTGAATTAGTGCAAAATGTCAGTTTTCCTGCACTTATTGATTCAGTGACATTTTCCACTGATTCATCGACCATTTTAATAGGTGTTTTTTCCAGTGATTTGATTTTTGACTGACGGATCTGTTAAAAAAATGCATTAAATGGAAGTTAAAGAACATTTATCAAACGAAATAACAACGCTTAAACAAATAAAACCAAAACAAAATAATTTCTAAAATTTCAGTTTCGTTATTCATAATATTATTTTACAAGTTAGGATGAACATTCAGTCTTTCATTTCGTTTTAACGTTATCATCATAGCGCCCAGTTTGAAGGTTTAAACTGCATTGAATGTGGTGAAGTGAGTGCAAACATGCATACCGTTTGTTTTAATAATACTTACGTTACTAATTAATAGAGACCTGAAAAATTTGCGAGTTGAATGACCTGATGGCTAGACTCTGCAGACTTATGTGCAAATGTGCTGATATCAACAGCACGTTAGTTGTCTGTTGTCACAGTGGAAAGCGACAATTGAACACCGTTCTCCAGGAGTTGTCAAACACCGTTTGGGCCAATAGCTAAATTCATATAAACGCATGTATTTTGAANGGCCAATAGCTAAATTCATATAAACGCATGTATTTTGAATTCTAGCTTGTCCCAAAATGAATCCGCGAATTCTTCAGGTGTCTATTAATTAAACTAATAACGAAAATAATGGGCATACAATTTAAAACTACATGCCTCAGATAAAGAATATAATACGTATATTTCCCAATATACCCAATTTTGGCTCGGTAGCTCGCTTGGAGTTGGCGTGGGTTCAATCCTTACCTTCTGCATTTTTTTACTTTTAGTGAGTGAATATCGGAAATACGTTATTTCTCATAACGTTTTGGCTAAATTTAATAAAAACGATATTTAATTCGCCGCATGCAGTTGACCACGACCTTTCAATCAGTAAAATTCATTGAGACAACCAGTCGTTTTCCACTTATTCGAGTAGTTGAATTTCATTGAGAATCGGTGGTTTTCCATCCAATGATTCGAAATTAGAGTGTTAGAAGCTATTAGGAATGTAAAAGTTTTACTAATATACAAATTTGTAATCCCATGTGTATAAAACAAGAAATGCTAAATTCAGTCGCTATAACACTAACAATAACGCCACGTGTTGAGAACTAATTTTATTGACAATTTGTGGGTTACGTTAGAGGGTAGCTTGAGCAAACGCTATTCCAAAAACTTTTTTGTCACTGAAAATAAATCTGGTTCTGTCATAGATCCAGAGATCATCTATTATTTAACACGATCTTATAAAAACATTCCAGCGTGGCAATTATATATTTCCTAACTGTAAAACTATATTTTGCTATGACCACAGGAAAATACACGATATATTTTAAATTATTTTACATAGTAAAGGATGCCTGATTGGGGAAAATTTAATTCGGCATCCCATTGGTTGATGACCAGCCGATAATGAACATAGTAGCATACAGTATATGTGTCCGGCGTGTCGTTGACCAGTAGTATGATGATGTGTGCGAATTCAGAGACGAATATAACTGGTGATCTTGTAGTGGTGGATATAGGATTCTCATTTCTAGCTTATCTTGAAAACCAGCAAATGTATGCAGAACTCAGCATTTTTAATTCCCTGCCAACTTAAAAAAGAGCATTTTTGAAAGCCCTGCTTAAAATTTACTTGTAGTCACATTGTTTATTCTTCCACACTATCAAATTAAGATCGAAGTGGACTTAATAACTATATTCATGTGTCTGTCAAGTGAAACTATGAAATTATTAAAAAAATAAACGTAACAAAAACCTTAAAATACTTACACCTATGTGCATTAAATACAAAAATAATACAAAAGGAATACTTACAGTATTTACTGTAGTTCAATGCGAAACACGGAACTAATTTCTCTTCACCGTTACCAACTTTACTGTACGTATAGAGACCTGAATAATTCGCGGATTAAATTTTGGACAAGCTAGAATTCAAAACACGTTTGTTTATATATCTTCCACAATTGGTCCACAAGGTGTTTGACACCACCTGGAGAACGGTGTCCAATTGACACCTCCCACTGTGACAGCGGACAACCAATTTGCAGTTTATATCGCCATATTTGTACATAAGACTGTAGAGTATAGCCTGCAGGTCATTGAACTCGCGATTTTTTCAGGTGTCTATGCATGTATGCCTGCCAGGTGCCCATTGAAATATATGCAGATAGGGGCAGTGTTATTTTCCAAAAGTTGATTACAGAAGTGCTCAATAGTCGTGAATCACCCATATGAACACCGTTATGAGTAGGGCAGTGATATTTAGCGAAAAGATTTCGAGACAAGATAGAGTCCAAAACACTGTAGGGTCGTCCAACTTCTATGATTGGCTAAAAAATGTTCTGGCCCGTGTTAACCGTTTGCGCACGAATCACGAAGGTTCATTGTCGGAGTTACTTACTCCTGGGTGGCTTGGTCAAAGACGGACACGGCACCAGCAGCCAATTGAGATATAACAACAGCTGAGGTGTATATATAGTATTGAAGTCTACTGTGTGCTCCGATTTTTACGCGAAAAGTCACTGGCCCTAGTTATGAGTAGTGATTATTTCCCAATGGTTTATTTACAAAGTTGTTGAAGAACCGCGAGGAGCCGAGAGCAGAGTGCACAGGCAGTTGAGCCGGCAGTGCAGATGTGGGTGTTGTTTGCCGCAGACGCGGGGCAGGCGACGGCGATGCACGAGCGTCTCGGCGACGTGATGCGTCTGCTGCGAGGCGTCCTCAGCCGCTACCCGCCGCTCCAGTCCAACGACCTCCTGCAAGCTGCCGGCACGCTCATCCAGCAAGTCAAAGGTACGTCTCGTCCCTCCACCGCAAACTAACTTACCGACAACAGATGTGATAGCCGCTTGTTCCGCGAACTCCTTCAGCACGTCACTAGATAGCGACATGTCTGAATGACGTTCGCCAATCGGCGCCTCGTAACCTATACCCCAACCGGCACCTCGACCAATAGGGAAAAACCTCGCAGTATGCAGCGACCCATCAGGCTCGAGACCCGTCCCCAGACGTTCGCGCAGCCAATCAGAGAACGTGTACGCGCACATCAAGGGAACAACCACACAATTTCGCCTCTGCGTACTTATCTACTCTACGGCTTCGCACAAGCTAGACGCGAAATAGGTACATGCGTCTGTGAAGAGCTAAACATTTTCACTGGCCATTACCAAGGGCAGGAAAATTTCGCTTCTTAAACTACCTGGACGCTAGATTCCACTCTCCTATGCGTTTCCGAGCTTCAACTGTCTGTTCATCGGCTGCAGACTCAGTGTAGTAAGTTTTACCTTGGACTGCTATTGACTCAGAGCTCACCTGGGCAAGTATAATTAACCATTATCCAATGTTGGTAACATAACCGAAATTTACGTGTTTGAAAATTAGCTAGTCCTGAAATGAATTCGCAGAAAATTTACACTCCCTAGCCATTACTTGTTGCTATCAACATGTATTTTATTAACATGTACACAGAGATCTCCTAATATGTGCCGATGAATGGTTTTTGACGGCCCAATATGTACAAGATCGAGGGGCATGTTCATGTCCACACATAAATAGCGACTTTTAAAATCTGTGAATTAGTTACGAGACAAGTGCTCCTTCAAACACGTATACTGTACATTTTTTCGCCTGCAGTCTGACGCATCCTCGAGGAATGTGAGCCAGAAACGAACAGGCAAGGAAATGCAGTCCCAACCACGGCATCTCGCTGTTGAAGCGAGTTGCCAATGAGGAGATGACCCTGCTCGAGTACACGAAGGAACATAGTCTATCCTACATTTCAATGAACTCGCGAATTTTTCTGTTCCCTACAAGTTATAACAGTGAGTTAAATGAAGGAGGTTTATTATTTTCAGACACGTTGACGTATTTTATGTCAGAGAGGTGATTTACAGACCTTTGGAATTTTTTAAACAGTCTATTTCTCATCTTACGCACCTTGCTTACAAAACTTCATAATTAAATTAGTTTTATTAAGGTGTGAGGTTTTAATCAAGTAAATATTTTCCCTGCGGTGTCTTGGCACTATAAAGATAGTATTTAAGAAACTATAAATGAAGCAATCTCTTGTAATGCGATCTCCAGCCGTACTCACCAGCAAAATTTGTGTCAGCGCCTGGTAAATTACTTGCCACCTCGTATTTCAGGCAATAGGTTGGGACACCTGATTTTCGCGAAAAGAGTTGCACACAGGCACAGAGTACATAGGTGAGGGCGAAAATATGTGGCGGTTCCTTTGATGTGACGTCATCCGTCCTCTGGTTGGCTGCGCGAGTATCTGGAAACGGGCCTTGGGTTNACAGCTGATTTTCGCGAAAAGAGTTCACACAGGCACAGAGTACATAGGTGAGGGCGAAAATATGTGGCGGTTCCTTTGATGTGACGTCATCCGTCCTCTGGTTGGCTGCGCGGGTATCTGGAAACGGGCCTTGGGTCCGATTCGCTACAGCGTGCTGCGAAAGTTTTTGTATTGGCTGTGCTGCCGCCTGGCAAGGCCAGGCGCAGATTGGCGAGCGGCATTCCGACAAGTTGCTGGCTAGTGACGCCATTTTGGGGGCGTGTGCGACTGGAGTTGGCGATATAAGCGGCAGTTTCGCCTCTGTTCATTAAGGGCCTGGCATCCTTGGCGGCCGGCAGGTAAAATGGGTAAGTCTCGCACCTTTTCGTGGACATTAGAGACAAAATGGGGCAGTGGTGGCGTAGTGGCCAGGGCGCTCGCCTCCCACCACGGCGATCCGGGCTCGATCCTCGGCGGGTTCACTCCCGGATTTTCGCATGTGGGAATCGTGCTGGACGATGTCGCTTGCCGGCGGGTTTTCTCGGGGTACTCCCGTTTCCCCCGCCTTTGCATTCCAGCGCCGCTCCATTCTAGGGGTTTCATTTCTGTCTCCTACGGGTCCCAGCTGGAAAGACCGTCACTCGGGGGGTGTCGCCTTGCCCTGGGTGCACTCCCCACTCGCCATTATTATTATTATTATTGGAGACAAAGCTTCAAAGTTCTCTTGTTGGTTCAGCTGTCCGTCGAAAGATGGCGATACCAGCGACAAGTATAAGTAACAAAACACAATCGCCATTCTTGGAATGCACGTGTCGGTTTTCCAGGTGACTGTTTTCCAGGTGACATAGTCCCGTTGAGGATGACGTCTTGGGGGGAATGAGGTAGGAAGCGGGCAGCGTGGAGCTAAGAGCCTACTTACACTCTGCGATGACACACAACGCGATGACGTTCACCCCACCTTCCCCGTTCTAATTCAGTACACACTTTTACAACACAAATCTCCCGTTATAATATAATCAGTGTATAAAAAATCTGCCAGTTTTTAATTATCACGTACCTAAATTCAAATGACAATATTGTTGTTCTCATATTCTATACTGGCTAAAATATTATGTAATTTATTTTGGCTTAGTGGTCAGGATGGATAATTGTTTATGGTCAACACACCGAACTGCTGTCTCACCTAAAATTCAGCACGTTATAATATAGTGATCTTAAACTTATATGAAACAATTGTTGCCAGTTTTAAAAACGTTCTGCACACAACTGTGCAAAATAGATTCAAACTGCATTATTTGCGAAGAGAAGCCATTTTTTCCAGCTTGAGTTGTAATTGATTGTGTGTTTTATATGTATGTACGCATTATATATACATAGGGCGTGTATGTGTAATGTATGCCCACAGAGCAAGCATCTGTATTTTGCAAGGAATATTTCAACTTCATCTACGCACCTTTTTTTTGCGTATACTGCACATCTCTTAGACATTAGCGGTGTTCTAAACCGATAAGAGCTCGCTATTTAGATTAATAAATTGACCACTTGACCAAGTTTATGCCCTAAATATTTTATCATTAACGGTCGAAGTTTACTGAGGTGGAGTAGAAACACTAAATTATTTAATAACTCGTAAAGTCGTCTTCTGTTGTTTATTAACGCATCAAATGTATGGTGCGTTTCGGCTGAAATCCAATGGAAGTCTCTGCAATATTTAATAAAGTGCACAGTAATAATGGTAATTAAGGGATCCCAATGTTATTTTGTGCGCAAGTAATACGCTAATAAGATTCTTATGCCATATTTCCAAAGCCGAAAAAGACGACTAGATATCGTTGTAAATAAAATTTTAATTACAGAAAGCGATGAAAAAATTAAATTATAAATTTTTTGTACGTAAAAATACGACTGTATATTCGCAAACCTGTAGTTTCCAACTCAGTCGCGTGTAGTGCTGTGACGTTCGAATTCATCCACCCTAAATTCCTAAACCCTAAATCCCCAAATTGACGGATTGGAACTCGCCTTTTGTCATTCAAACTAAACGATTCGCCCGTCCGTATTATTTGTGTTTGATAACGTAATGCGATGTCAGATTATTATCTAAGAGGGTATACAAATATCATAGGTCTTTGTTATCTTTATAAAAGTTTATTTATATATATATTAACACTTTTAAATAATATGAATTGTGATATGTATTCTGAGAAAAAGTAATTTCATATTACAATTTCATATCTCCTTAATTAATTTCTCAACTTTCCGTTACAGGGGCCACATAATGTAGTAGTCGGATCGCAGGTCTTCCACCAGCGCGATCCGAAACGCGGATTTTTGCATGTGAAAAATCTGGCGGATGTTGCCATCGCCCGGTGGGTTTTCTCGCGGTAATCCCTTTTCTCCCAGCGAAGCATTATCAATATGCTGGAAGATTACGGCCAAAAGTAACTAATGCAATAATATTGCAACCTAAGTTAAATACAATAAAATAAACGTGAGAAGGGGCAGTCAAATGTCAAACAGAAATTTGTTACATTACATGTATTAGTTACATTAGTGACTGAGGCCGTGTTCCAATTGGTTTGGAAGAATTTCTCGTTTCGTATTTTGTAAGGTTTCAGATTTAATACATCGACATTCGCCTGTTGAGAATACAATGCCACTATTTGTCTTAACATGTTATATATAAGTGTAAGAGCATAAGTATAAAATAAAAAAATACAGGAATCATTAAAAAATTCATATTTTTGTATGAACATTTTATGGGACTGTTTCGTTTGAAATAAGCAAATCTAAAATAATTTACACGTTAAAAATATTATTGAAAAATAGAAATAAAATGCATTTTACATAAATATATAACAACTTTCTTTATAATGACTGTGATACACGTTTATTTGTCATAATAGCTTAAATGTATTAACATTTTAAACACTTTTGCATTGAAAACTAACAAGGCGCAGATTTGAAGTTGACGAAATGCAAAACGCAAATTGCAAAAATATGTCACAGATTTTGTACACAGCATTGGGTCACATGACTATTTTGTTAACAAAAAGTGCCAATTGTAACACTGCCTTAGATCACATTGGGAAATCTATTAACGTTACATTATTACGAGCAGTGATCTTCGAAATTAGGATTTAAATATTCCATAGTTTAGATGTCCCTAGCATCTTAGCATTTGACTGTTTATTTATTAAAATCCTTTTCAGTATACANAAATATTCCATAGTTTAGATGTCCCTAGCATCTTAGCATTTGACTGTTTATTTATTAAAATCCTTTTCAGTATACATCGACATTGATGGATTTCAAATTTTTACTTATATTTTAATTTATGTAATACTTAACATAAACGATACATATATCAAGAAATATGACATCTGACAATACAATCACAAGTACATTCATTAAATAAAAGCTGTGTTAGATTGCGAAGTCTATGTTTATCTATCTATTAATGTATTTACTTATTTAACTTTACTTATTGATGACAGACATTNTTAGATTGCGAAGTCTATGTTTATCTATCTATTAATGTATTTACTTATTTAACTTTACTTATTGATGACAGACATTCGAGATGAAAACACACACACACTATTGGAGATGGGATAAGAAATCGGCCTTGGTTCCAAGCAAGGATTCGTTACATTTGCCTGGAGTGATTCCGGAAAACAATGGAAAAGAGAAATCTGGGTGACAGGACCGGGATTCAAACCCGGATCCTCCCAAATGCGAGTACAGTGTTTTTAAAACTGCACCACATTGTTCTGTGCTCATTAAATTATTCTATAAAATGTGCTCTTACTCGTACATTAGCTAAATTTTATAATTGTTCAACTGTTGTCACTATTTCTTGTTTTGTCTTGTAATTTTTTGAAGTTAACACCCATAAACAGCACACTTTTGTTGAAATTTGTAGAGCCAAAAGCAATACTCGTGGCCAATATAATCAATAAAAATATATTTTTCGTTCATTTTGCCTTAATGAATACTGACTTTATTTACAGAATTTATTTTTTCGTATTACCCAAAATATCCTTACTTTTTTTTTTTTTTGTTATTTACAAAACTTTACATTTTTCACGGCCACTCAAATATTCAATCATGAAAGATCAACAGCGTACAGAAAATGCTCTTCATACATACCCATATGCATTTTACTTCATTTCCATTTATCAAGCGGTAACAAACCCAATAGAATTGTGATAAAAGCAAAATTGTGTTTTCCTACCTATTTAAATAACTAATACGAAATACGCCACGCATTTTATTTTCTTCTAGGGCCTTCTTTCATAGTCTATGAATACTCATATTTTATGTCATTATACAGCATTCAATAAAAGGCTATAAAACTTTTCTGGAAGTCCATAGGATGAGATATTCAACAAGACGACCAAAGCCCCGCTTTAATAATAACGAGATAGTGTTTTTGTTCTGTTTTTTGAGTGACATCATGTAAAAAAATCATTATTACTAAATGTTGTAATTTTAATTTTAATTTTATATATAGGATAAAGTTTACTAATAAAGGGTGTAATACATTTAATAGAGGCAGTTATTTATAAGGAATCGCTACAAAAATTTTGAAAAGACTATTTCAATTGAAAGAGTGTTCATCTGCAATCTTTTTAACGAAAAAAACTGGGGCGGTGTAGCGACTTAGAGCGCATGCCTTCCACCAAGACGATCGATTTCCGGCCAGGTCACCTCGAATTTTTAGCATGTGAAAAATCTGGTGGAAGTTGCCGTTGGTATATGACATGTGGCGGATACTCCAGTTCCTCACACAATTGCATTCGGTCGCTGTTCCAGCTTCACCTAACTTATTCCTCATTGGTGCCGCTAAAAGATCTACATAAGTCCAGGACTCTCACTCCCTTCGAACGGATGATAAGATCTTCCCTGTAATTATCTATAGGAAATTCACACCAACAACAAATAAGCAATATTTTCTATATAATTGGGATGTATGAAAAAATATCCAAACTGCAGGGGTGCCTACCCCCCCCCCTTATACGTAGCAACCCTATAACGTAAAAATAACACTATAAATTGTTTTATATAGGCTATCTGAATACTAAAGAAAATAAAATAACATTAGCTTTGGAATGATGCTGCATCGACCATAAAAACGTCCAGGTAGAGCAGGCGAAGGCCAAGTGACGCATCACAAAGGTCGCTTCTCAGGTAATCCTGCACAGCTCCTTTGCTGTGAATCACTCTGTACCGTTACAACTGCCTCTGCTTGGTACACAACAGCATCGTTGGCCAGCTGAGATGAAGCAGTGTCNTGTGAATCATTCTGTACCGTTACAACTACCTCTGCTTGGTACACAACAGCATCGTTGGCCAGCCGAGATGAAGCAGTGTCGGTGCACACGCATCTCCGGTGCCGCTGCGTCGCCGCTNGATGCACACGCATCTCCGGTGCCGCTGCGTCGCCGCTGTGTAGTACTATGCCGACAATCGGCCAGCGCACACATGCGGTTATTTGCCGTAGCTGTGAGATAAGACCCTCGTGAGCTTGACGATGTTTTCAGATGTAGAACTCTTCATGTAAGATGTGGAGAAGCACACCGAGTTTGAATAAAAATTCCTTCGAAAAATTCCGCAAACGTATCAAAAAACAAAGCTCGTGGATTTCCATTTGCAGACAGTTTTGCAAAGGATCTGATTAATAGGAAAAAAAAAACATTTCGAGGAAGTCTATTAGCATTTTACATTGTTGAAGTTTTTGAGTGCATAATATTTACGTAAGAATATGTGATTGAAATATAACAAAAACGAAAACGGAACAAAGAAACATCGGTACCGTATTTTATCGTTTCGACTTTCCTGATAAATATCACAAAACAAAATGTTTGAATTTTTTTAACAATTATATAATGTTTGAATGAATGAAATTACCTATTTTATCCGACTGATTTTGAAACTAAAAAAGTATACTACTCTATTTGGTTTTTGCTGTTGAAATATGGCTATCAGTCATTATATTTTAATAATAAAAATTAATTTAAAAAAATTTATTTGGTGGTGATGAAAAAAGTAAAAGGCAACTGTCGTTACACAACCGACATCAGACTGCATTTTCTTTTTCATTTGGCTGTATTGAAGAACCTTGCCGATTATTTATTACAACCATTGCATACTCGCAGTATCTCTGAGGTTTTTCAGTAAAAGCATGCGTTATGCGTCATCAATATCTATAATAAACTTGTGTACATGGTACACAAAAAATAATCGTTTTATTACATACTGCTTGCCGATCTCTTTTGTAGCTATAGTTCAGTCTGTGCAGTATTTGTGCGCAGCATGTGAACAGACGTGTAAAACATTAGCAACCGCTTTGCTGTTAAATTCATATGACAAAAATATAGACTGCGTAATATGTCATAACCAAAACTACATTTTCCAAAACCAGTGCTGTAAACTTGACGAACATTTATAAATAGTGTTGTATGTGTCGGCAGCGAATCGAAACGCAACTCTGAATCAATTTTTGACTGTTCATTCGGCATAGTTATATTCGTTCCAATTGCCTATATTTTTCATAGTAATCTGTAACACCACTAGTTATTTAAGAATACTGGGTTTAGATAGGTATTTAATATATTCTGTGCATGGGAGAAGTTGTAAAGTACTTCTACATACTCGTACGTTTAGAATATTCAAAATTTATTTTCGTTTAGAAAAAAATTGGCTTTGCTTTAAAAATTTTGGGATTGCCTTTTAGAAATGAAAATGCTATGAGTAATGCAAATGCAAAATGAAACTCCAAAAATGTTAATAATCCTAACCCAAAAAAAATTACATACAGTGCAATTCCTTCCGACGGAATTTATGTATAGAGACCTTACCTGAAGAAGGGCTGGCTAGAGTTGTTATTGACAGTCGTCATTACATTTCCCAGAACTGCTAGGCTCCTTACCAAGCCACTGCTTACAGGCAACTTCCCCCTCCCCTTTCAACAACCACAAACACCCACGGAATACCGAAACTAGGTCTCACTGTTTGCTCCCTGTGCACTCTCAGCCACCCCTCCCCCCCTCCCGGGGGAAATTCTGGGACGTAAGGCCTTCACCGAGTTCGGACAGTGGCCACAGAGTGAAGAGGGCACCACTTTCCACTAACATTTTTGCTAAAAACCTGTTTTCCGGTAAAAATTTCCACCACCTATTATTTTTACTAGATACTCAAGTCACTTATTTAATCTATGTGTATTCCCTCATGATTTGCCGTCTTTGGTTTATTTGTGCTCCCTTTCGTTTGTCTGTAGTAGTAATTTCAAATGCGAGTCGAGATTTCAAGTTTCGAGAAGTACAGGAAGGAACCGTTTTCGGTGGGTTACAAATGAAAAACATAACAATAAGGCACTTCAAAGCGTAGAATACAATCAAGTTAGTTTAAAAAAGGGTTGCTTGACAGGTGAAATTATCCTCAGATCATTGAGCAACAGCAAATAAATGGTCAATAAAAACTTAATTATTCTTTAACAGCGTTTTAAAAAAACAAATAACTGAACTTGTAAGTACTTTGTTATGATCTTACAGTGTACTTAAGAAAGATCGAGAACGAAAGTACACAATAATGAGCAAATTTTTTAAGCATACTACCCCCTTAAGTACTTTATGACGCGGGCTATAATTCTTTATCCTACTTGTATTCATGCAATTTTCTTTTGGTGACAGGAAAAGTGTCTGCTTGAGAAGAGGGGCCGCGGTAGTGTAGTGGTTAGACTACTCGCCTCCTACGAAGGCCAGCTGGGTTCGATTCCTGGCGGGGCCACCCCAGGATTTTTGCATGTGGGAATCCTGCCGCTGGTCGGCGGGTTTTCTCGGGGATCTCCAATTTACCCCTTCCCTGCACTCTGGCGCTGCTCCATCGTCACTTCACTTCGCCCTCGTCGGCTCTCAAGATTTCGATGATAAGAGCCGCACAAATCTCTTCACTCACTTCTTCAGATGACAGTGTGTGCCAATCAGAATTACGTTACTCTGCTACTGAACATTTATGATTCGCCAGCAGTCACCTAAGGCGCGCACTTTTTGTAACCATCTAATCGGGAAAGTGGAATTAGGTTAAAGGTTTTTTTTTAACACAACACTACGGTAACTATTTTTACGAAAATCGGGTGTCCCTACCAATATGGCATTTCTCACAGCACGCAGTTGCCAATCAGAAACACGGCCTAATCCCAGAGCCTCGCGCAGCCTTTCCAATTCACTTCTGTGTAGTTAGCTATTCTGGAACCGTGGTGTCAGCAATTTGGCAGATGCAAGTTAACGCCAAATGCGGCGCGTGCAGCATAAATCCGGAAATGTGGTAATTTTGTAATTTTCCTGTGCCTGGGAATGGAAGAATTCCGTTTGGTTTCGTTTTCAGTGATTAACTTGGATTGAATTTAACACATTTTTTTATGGATAATGTTGAATAAGACAGAGAGAAGTTAGCAAAATACATAATATGAAGAAAAACCAGATACGTAATTAATTATTTTGTGTGCTCGGTGCACCTAAATAGAGATGTATCCACATAAAGTGAATTTGTCAAGAATAAAATATCATAATAGAACAAAATATGTTTGCCAAACAAATTGAATGTGAGGGACCTTTACACAGCAGAATCGATAAGTATGTGCATGTTTTCAAAATTTCCCTTTAAGAGTATATACCTCAATCTGAATACCATAAAAATGCCACTTCCCTCACAATATTTTCGCTAATCCTCTCATTTCACTCTCATGCAAGCTAATAAAGGGGCAACTTTCACAAAGACCATATCTTAGTAACATTTCCCAACCTTGGAAAAGTGTGTTATTATATGTGGTTTTTTGAACTGAAGACGCTTTCCCCCCTTTGCCGGAGAAATAAATATCAATGGCGGCAATTTGTATTTTTTTTTTTTTATTGTTTGTGGTATACATGATTTCATGTAATCTTTTTTATTCATCCTCAACTTTAAAGACGGTTTTAGATATTTCGGGTTATATTGCACGGGCAACGTTATTTTAAAAAAATTCTACAATTCCTTAAATAAATGCATAATACCTACAGTATATAAGGCAACAATATCTAGTTAACAAAATGAAACACCAAACCATTTTACAATTCCTACAATTTTATAAAATATAAAATTAAGGTAATTTTAAAGTTATTACAAACGTAACAAAACAAAAAAAAAATTTTTTTTTGTTTATAAGAGTCAATCATTTTTATTGTTTAACGAACATAAAATGTTGTTCTATATTAATATTCAGCCGACTTTAAATGTTGTTTAATCCTATGATATTTATATCTTCTACAAATAAAAAAAAACATACTGTAATAATTTTAATGCAACCTTATAATTTATAATAGTATATTTGTGTTTAAGATTGTAGGTTTTATAACGAAATACTCCGGATCACTTGAATAAACTATTTAATAGTTTTAAGAAAGAACAATATAATTTCAACAAGGTGCATAGCGCCATGACAAAACTACGGTAACTTGATAGCTAATAATTTGTTTCCAGTATTGCCATCTTAAGAATATAAAAACTTTTAATATAGCATTGTATATTATATTACAACAAAGATGAATAAATTTTTAAACCAAAGGAATTTACATACATACTAGCTGACCCGGCAAACGTTGTTTTGCCATAAAAAGTATTTCTAGTGATTATAGTATTAGAAAAAAATNCGAAAGAGAACTACAGTTTGTCGTATACGTTGTATTCAATACCCACAAAATGAAACGGTTACAGATATGTTAAGGTACAGCAGTTGGTAGGGCACCGTGAAGGGACGTGCGTGCGTCAAGCAATCAGGGCACGGGTTCGATTCCCCTGCCTGCAGTTTTTTTTCTTTGGTTATATTTCTTTTTGTGACAAAATAATTGTACTAAATTTATTTTACACTACAATGTTTATTTAAAGCAAGAAAACAATAAAAGAAATGTTTTAACACAAATGTTAACAATGCAACACAAAAGTGTTCCTGCCGCAGCACGAAATTTATTTAGCGAAACCTAAACACCGCCTTAATATTGCCAGTACAGTAAGGAGATAATGTTGCAGCGACATTAATAGCTTAACATTATATTACACTAGCTGACCCGGCAAACGTTGTTTTGCTGTGTCACTGGGAGACACCTGGTGGGAATAAATTGTAACCTATATCGATAAATGATCGATGATAATTGATCAGTTATCGACCTAGGGTAAAATTTATTAAATTACTAATATCGCTATAAAAAAATAAGGGTTGGTGGTAGAAGGGTGAAAATTTAGGAGGGTATGTATTTTTTGATGCCACATCATAAAAAAAAATAAAAATTTTGTTCAAACAATAAAAAAAAATTGTTTGAGGGTGGCCACCCTTATTACTTGGGGGTGTAAAAATAGATATAAATCTATTCTCAGACCTACCGAGTATACATAAAAATTTTCATAAAAATCGGTCAAGCCGTTTCGGAGGAGTTCAGTGACTAACACTGTGACGGGAGAATTTTATATATTAGATTAACAGAAACACTAGTTACTGAAGGCTCACAGATAATAAAATATTAATGTTGCAGGAACATAAATACTGTTGCCACAACATTAGATTTTTTTGTGTGTGGTGAACGGAGTACTTTGCAGATTCCTGCTTGAAATTTACTTTCCTCTTCAATTTGCATTCTTCCTCCATACGCACGATTTGCATTGCCAATGGCCCCGATCACTTTATTCATACGTCGATCAAACGTTCGTGACATCGTTAGAAACGCAAATATATTACAAACACGCCAACTCTTACGCTTACGTGATTCAAACAAACCAGAACTAAACAAAATTAATTCCGTGCACACACACACACAACGCCACGCACTCAATATGACGTTACGACGTGGAATCACATTAACCTCATCGTTACCAACTTTACTGGCACAATGTCAGTCAGTATTGTCATTAAAATGTATACAATTAAAGGCCGGGGGATTTTTTTTTTCGTTTAATTCAAAAGTGCGCAATAAACCAGGAACCCGCTATATAAACATATCATTAACACAAGGCAGTCTTAGGTAATAATTCAGTGCAAATAATTCAATGTGACAAGCTACAATTGTCTTCAAGACTGCACCACACACGTGTGTCGAAACCACGTGTTCAAACAGCAGCGTGCCGTTTGTTTACATCCGGTTTCACAACGAAACGGCGTTAAAAAAAAACACGGCGCGTGATTCGACTTACTGAAGCTGCGTTACAATAAATGTCAGCAGAAATATTACTAGCTCTCTTATCTCTCCGTAGCACAACTGTCCAGGCCGCCACACTGTGTGCAGAACTTCGGAAGGAAACGTCGTAGACACGCGTTATCGTAGGGAAGGCAGTTGAGTGACTTGCGCCTAGAGGCTACAGTGAGGCGTGGTGCGCATGCCTAGGTCGCCCTTAGCGCCTCCATGCTACGTAGAATAATGTACAACCGATCATATTGATATGAGTAACTTACACTTTGAGTGTTGCAGTGTGGAGCAGCGCCGGAATGAAGGGGGTGAGGGAAATGAGAGATCCCCGGGAAAACCCGCCGGCCACCGGCATCGTCCGGCACGATTTCCCCCCAACCCAGCCAATGGGCAGCCCGCGACGTCTCACCGAGAATCATTNTTCATAAAAATCGGTCCAGCCGTTTCGGAGGAGTTCAGTGACTAACACTGTGACGGAAGAATTTTATATATTAGATTTATTAACTGTAAGATTTTATAATTTTTACTTTTTACAAAATTGTTACCAACTTTTAACTATAATGAATTACAAAAAGAGTTTTAGATCTTTTACACTTGTTTAAAAAATATGTGGTAAAAACATGTGAATTTTCATTCCGTTATATAATTAAAATTTCTTCTAATCTTTTTTATTCTAAAAATTTTAGTAATATTGTCGCATTTATAGTATTTGAAATTAAACATATACGTATAAAATTTAAATACCGTGTAGCATTTTAACAAATATGTTATGATTTATTATTTTGTATTTATATGCGTTTTAATAATTTATAAGATGCTGGAATTTAAATATTTTCGGAAAATAAATAATGGTGTAATATGTTTTTTCATTCAAGTTTTTTCGACTTTTAATATAGATTCAATATTAATATACAGGATTTTTACAGTTTCTTCAAATCTATAATTTTGTTCTACTGCAAAATATGTTATTTAGATATATTAATATGCATAAATGTTGCATATTATTACATACTTCAATATTTAAAGATTTTACAAGAATTCATAATGAAAAATATTATGGAAACGTTTTTATTTTATTTTATAAGAACCTAGATTATTTAAATATTTACAGTATTTAGCAATGAAACCGGATTAGTTATAATTAAATTTCCTAATAAATACACATCAGAAGTTCTGTAGTTTTACAGATATAATAATTCAATTTTATGAATTTTAAAGCTATTTTATGAATTACGTTCTCATAGAGTTTACACGAGGTCTAATTCAGAAGTCTCCCGAAAACGACCCAACACAGTAATTGTAATATGTACAGTTGAAAGTGTACGACATGTACGTTTTAAAGGTAACACCACATGGGGTATGGATGACTGAAAGGAATGTCTGGCAAGGATCAAAGACAAACATGGCTGCTTCAAATCAAGGTTTCAATTGATATATTCTAGAACAAACTGTATACACTCATGGAACGGGCACGCATCGTGCGTGTGCGAGCTGTTTAACATCCTTCAAAGTAGTCTCCGAGGTTGTCCACGGTTAGTTGCCAGCGATGAGGCAGACATCGTCACAGCGTTTCAACGAGAGGTGGCACACATTGACGGATCTCATGCAGCTGATAGTATTTCCCATCTGCCTCGTCGTTCCTTCACGACATATTGCAATGTGCTTGTAGGGGAAGGAGAGGGAGATGCTGCTATAAAAATTTTGAAGACCTTTAAGAATGACACGCCCAACCTACCTCTCGGTCACTTTTTTGAAGCTTTAGACAGAACGATGTGACATGTCGTGCTGTCATAACTTCCTTTGTTAATCAACCTCAGATCATAATCTTACTTTATTTGGTTTTTGTGATATTCAATAACCAAATTCTGCAGCTGCCCAGCGATGACTTTATGTAAAGATCAATCAAAATAACCATTATCCTGTATCCTGGCATGGGATGAGCATCAGTGTTTCGGGCAGTTTTGAAATGACAACAATCTATGCTTATAGGCAACTTATTGTGTAATGTGATACATTAGCACAGGAATTAGGGCATTATGAACTACATCGACTTGGCCGATCTAAATTGTGTGGTTCCATCTGCAGTAGTTATGAAATAGCAGCTAATTATGCTCATAACAGGGTATAGTGGATAATACTCTGCATATCCATGTGCGAGGTCGGGAGTCACTTGTGAAATGCGTTTGATGGTTCTATCTGCTATGGTTTCAAAATGGTGGTCAACTATTCTTATAAAAGTACTTGGGGCATAATGCACAGATTAGACCTATTTGGGGTCAAGAGTCTTAACTATCACATGAATTGAGTGGTTCTATTCCCAATTATTTTAGAACTACGGCCAACTATTCCTAAAGCAGGGCATAGGTAATAACGCAACATAGTGCCGTGTTTGGGGTCGGGAGTGTCAAATATTTTTTAATTGCAAAGGTTTAATATATAATAGTAAATAAATCATGGACAGTTATGCCTTTAACATGGATTCGGGTTTAACAAGGCATATCATCTTGATCGGGGTACATTCATAACTTGATGTATCTATCTGCAATGGTTGCGAAATGACTGCCAATTATTCTTAAAAATAGCTCAGTGGTTAAAGTGACACATGACCTTAATCTCAGCCAATAGTATTATTTGCCATTTGAATTTGGTTGTTCTATAGGATGATTCCAAGGTCACTATGAATTTTTGCTTGGAAAGAGGGGTTTTTTTAAATACAATAAACAGTGTGGCTGAAACATACACCACAATATGAGACGAATTCAGTACATTTCAATTTGATCACCTGCCATGTCTTGGAACAGTCCCAAGTGCTCAACCGCAAGCCGAAACACTCTCTCCAACACAGCTGGTGTAATCTCAGCTGCGTCAGTATGAATACAGTGAGTCAGTTGCTTAAATCTGCGTATCTTCACCTGATAGACTTTATAATTGAACCCCCAGTTGTAAAAGTCAAGGGGGGTTAGGTCTGACGGGAAAGTAGACCAAAGCCTCTGCGAGCCACGGTCAATCCATCTCCTGGGAACTGTATGAATTAGGTAGATGAGAAAAATTGTTGCGTAATGGGGTGGTGTTCCATCCTGTTGAAAAACAACTGTACCAACAATTTCATCACCCACCAAGTGTGGCTCCAGAAATTGTTTCAACATATCCAGATATGCGTTGCCAGTAACAGTTTCTTCTACAAACATGGAAGGACCTGGATATGATAGGCACTTCTCTTCAATTTTATTGGACGGTTCTCAAAATGGTGGTCTGTTGGCAACCACGTTCCTCAGTGAGTCTCCTGGTTCATATACTGTAGCTACATGTGATCTCCTTCTCTAGAAATGGCATTGCTACTGGCAATATTGGTGGCTTTCCTGAATGTTCTCCGTCTGCAGCACTACCAGGCTTCTTAAATTTGTTGATTATGTTCTTGATAGCTAGTCTGATGGTGTCTGGTTTCCGAATTAATTAGTGAAGACTTCCTGTAACAACATCTTTTTCGCTCTTCTATGGTCAACATTCTTTCAGATCATCAGCAAAGAAAGTTGAATTAGTATGGTTTTTAATATAATGTGCAGATACAGATATATAACATAGTATCTAAGTTTTAAAAGTAAATATAAAATAAAGTATATAACGGCTTGTATGTTTCCCCATTTTCGAGGTCCTGCAGCCTCTTTCAGGAAAAAGGTTTTTTTTCACACATTTTCTGGTAATTTTGGGTTTAAGGTTACCGGGGTCAATTAGAAGTCACCGACTTGTAAAGAGAATCTAACATGGCCGCCTACATACTCATGGGTTATGTCCAACTGAAATGAGAGCAGGAATACCTTGCTTACTCAATCTTACCGACTCGGTCATTAATCTTCACTCTAGTAGAAGCCATTCATTGTTAATACAGCAATTATGAACGCCCTGCTTAGGAACGAAATTTTATCTCATTTTAAAGGGGCCACGGTTGGCATAGCAACTAGAATGCTCGCTTCACGCCAACGAGTCACTTCCTGATTGTCGTATGAGGGAATCGTGCCGGATGCTACTGCTGGTCAGTGGGTTTTATCGGGGATCTCCCATTCCCCCGTCCTTACGTTCCAGGGTTTCTCTATATCCACCTCGCTTCATCCACATAAATTCGCCCGAACGTCTCCACTCTTCCGGGTTTATTCTTCTCATTTTGTATCCTACTGCTGTATGGAAAATTAATATTGCCATGGGCGGGATCACTTTATTTATGCGCCACCCAAGTAAAATTATGGAAATGCTAGGACTTTAAATATGTTACTTATATGTGAATTCGTATTGTTATGTGTATAAAACATGAAACACTTAACTTCAGTGGCCATATATTTCAACTTCACACTCGCAATACAGCAATACAAAGTCAAGTTTCATGAACAATTTGTTTTTAATTCGGTAACAATTGAATTAGGAGCATGCATGCCAGTGTTTGCTGTGGCATATATGTAGTCATGGGCTGTAATTTTGTATATAAAGTTTTTTTTTAGTTCTTACTTTGCTGTGAAACCGCCTTTATCATGCAACCGAACCTACCAAATTACACTACTAAAATCCTGTATTTCCTGTAGCACACCATGCAGGTAATTAAAATCCCATCACCCTCGTGCAACACCATGTATAGTAGCCTGAAGTTACTGCCACCCTAACATGCAAGGTGCATACTCTTAAACAAAGCGTTCCAAATAGTGCTGTGATTTACGATCACTACTTGTTTTTGTCTCTAACTAAATAAGTGGATTTACTGCAGAAATTGACTTTAAGCATGGCATTGTTTTATTGCAGGATGTAACAGCGATAATCCGGGTCAAAAAGAATTTTTCGACGCAGTGGACCAGATAGCACTGGCTTTCAGCAGCAGGTAAGATTTGTTATTTTTCGTCTGGCGAGTCCATAGACTAAATATAAAATAAACAGATTTTCCTCTTTTGTGCATGTTCCCAAAACTCGCTCACAACTGTTTATAGCACTATCAACATTGTGTGATCAAATATTGACATTACGTTTATTTGCATTAAGTTTTCGAACACACTCGTATTTTTAAACTGAACATTTGGTTTTGGAGAGATAAACTTATCTTAACTACTTTAAAACTAAGCAAAGCAAGTGTAATAAACTTTCAAGGCACGTACTTACGTAAATAGTCACGCTAACCAAGATTTCAAAAAACGGGTTTGACAAACTTATTAGCAAAATAACATTTCAGAGCTGGGGCGTTTGAATTCATAGGTCTGCATTTAGATAGCACACGAATTATACACAAATTCAACCTGACCAAGAAAACGCAAATTTACAATTGTACAAATTAACTTCCTTTAAATCCAGATTTCATCACCAAGCTCGATCTTCATCTTCTTATGGAAAAAACATAACAGGCGATGTATGAATACTAATTGCATCAGTCTGATTAACAACACCTTCATGTGCCGGCACAGTCTTCCAACAAATTATATAACGTGGATACACTGGCCCGACCAAGATGGAGGACGGCTGCACCTACCAATATGGCGAACTGCATCGACCAAAATAGCAGACGGCTGCATCTACCACTATGGTGGACGGTGGCTATGACGCCTACCAATATGGTGGACTGCACCTTCCTAAATTACAGACGGCACCTACCAAAATGGTGGATGGTGGCTGTGACGCCTAACAAGATAGTTGACTGCACCTACCAAGAGGGTGGAATGAGTATGGAATGGAGAGGTGTGGGGGACATCCAGAAATTTTATATTTTTTTAAAAAATTTTATTTCAATTTAATTTTTAGTATTTTTTAAAATAATTTTTAATATAATTTGTATGATTCTTTTTGGATTTTTTGGGATTTTATTTTAAATTAATTTAAGTTTTTATTTTTAGATTGTCAATGTTCAAGGTCAAGGTCGTATTTATCTAAGATTGCGGACTAGATGGCCGCCGGAGACCGGAATGACAGAGCATGAACAGTTCCGATGCTCCCAGCCCCCAGACCCTTGCGCCAAACTTCCCATAATCCTGCTACTGTCCTTTGACATAGGTCTACATGAAACTAACATATATTTCTGTTAAACGGGGCCGCTGTGGTTTGAGCGGCTAACCCGTTCGCCTTTTAAGAAAGCGAGCCGGACGATGTCGCTAGTCGGCGGGTTTTCTCGGGATCTCCCGTTTCCCCCACCCTTTCATTCCGGCGCTGCTCCATACTCACCTCTATCACCCTCATCGGCTCTCATGAACTCGCTGTTAAGATCCGCTACAATCTCTTCACCCACTCACTCATTCTGTTACACTTTACATGTTGCCTATTTATGACATTAAATGATAGTGTCACTACCAATAACCGAAGTGAAACTGAAGAAGAGCTCGTAGGATATGTTTAGCATGCACATAAATCTCATTGCGAAAAACAGGCGACCTTCAGTATACACAATTCGATAGAGTCAATCGAGTTATTATACAAAAATAATTATTTTCATTTGGAAAATATATTTTTTACGTGCTGTTGAGTTCATGTAGAATACTGATAAAAACTAGTCACGCATCGGTTATATATCAGTGCGAGGTCACCGATAAGATGAAAGTTACATTCTTTCGTTACTTATACGTTAGTAGTCCGGGCATAATTCCTGTATATTCGTTGTTTACGCGTTAACGTTCATCTCAGAAAATAAATATCCCGGGAAAGTAACCTGTTGCCAGAAAGATAAAAACCAATAACTAAGCCCTAACCCATTAACGCCCAGCCTGCACAGTTGTGTACATTACGCACGTGTAGGTAATTTTTGGTGTGGACTGCACACTGCGAAGCATATTGACCAATGACGTCATCAGTGGGTAAATGACTCGCAAACCGTCCTACTGGTTTGGGTCATAATTGTCTCATGTAACTGTAGCCGAACATATAGCCTACAGCCCATCGGCTGCGACAACGAAACAAGTGTTGTGTCGGCTTTAGTACAGCACGCATCATAAATTTTGTTGCTTCCAACACCTGAAAACGTAAACTGAAGTGGGTGTGAAAAGGTCAAGAGGCACGAGGGAAAGTAATGGCATACAATTGTACTTACATGTGTAGGCTTTCATCCTGTTCGATAAAGTTCCACTGTTACAGGTATAATTTGCACAGGAAAGCGTGACAACGGACGCACTGCACGCCTTGAGCATAAGATCAATGAGGCGCTGGGAGGGCGTGTTAATGTCACCCGTATTGCTGTGCCTCGAACGTGAAAAAAAAAAATTTCGGGGCCCACGTATTCTTAAGTTACACAAGTAATTTGTAGTGACCTTGACAACAGAGTCTTTAGCGCGCATCGCGTTGCATCGAGATATAGATGGAGAAGCGACGGAATTACGGGGAGGGGGTGGAATGATGGGGGGAGAATGAACGGGAGTGCAGATAGAAAAAACCGCCTGCCAATGGAATCGTCCGCCACGTTATCTACATGTGAAAATCATGCGTGATGCCGCCGGGAATCGAACACGAACTGCCTTGAAGGCAGATAACCTGCCATTGTAGCAGGAGTAACCGATCTAGCTGCCGACCGCATCGTTTCTCTGATTGGTTCCATACCTCTGCCATTTGCATACGCACGCCTATACCAGTTTTTTTGGGTCTCCATTGTATTATGTAAGCTAGAGTGTTGTATCGATATTCGACTGGGGGTGTTATGGGTAGGTAATACAGAGTTGATAGTGTCAACTCGACCAGATCTATCTTCGCCAATGAGCTCCTCAGCAGCGGGTAATCAGTCGACTGTGCTCCCTGCTTCTAGAAAATTTGTTATTCCAGGTAGATGCCTGGGAAAATTTGTCAGGCGGTTGGGCATAATCGAACCAGCCCATAAAAGTGGCATTTTAGTAGATGGTGTCATTGTAGCAGAGACTTTCATTTCTTCAAAATCGGACAGTATGTGTGTAAGGATGATTAATTTATTTTACATGCTATCCATCTTTAGGGGGGCACAACAGGGATTTTCAAGCTGGTCTCACAGGTACTTCCAAATGTTCCAGAAGCTGCAATGCCACAAAATACCGAATGTCCTCTACCAGATGCTCTGGGGGAACTGCTAACAAGAACAAGAGAAAACCCAAACTGGCGACAATAGAGCACATTTTGAGAATTGCTGCAAATAAATAGAGGTGCATTCTCCTGTGAGCCCAATGACCTTGCCACAACTAATGTTGTATGCCACCACATCGACACAGGGGATGCCAGGCCGATAAAGTAGCCACCAAGGTGACTACCGCTAGCTTAACATGAGGTGGTTGATGGTGTTCTGAAATATATAAGGAATTTAGAGGTGATAGAGCCATTAGTCAGTCCATGGTCTTCCCCCATTGTGCTGGCTAAAAATAAAGATGGCTCTATTAGATTTTGAGTTTATTACCACCAACTTAATAATATGACCAAGAAAGATTCTTACCCCTTAAGACGATACACTGAATAGTCTAGTAGGTTAATAGTATTTTTCTAGTTTAGTCACGAAGTGCGGGTATTGGCAGTGCGAGGTGGCCCCGGAAGGCAAAGAAAAGACTGCCTTTTGTGTATAATGGAAAGTAACCTGGCAATTAAAGGTGTATGCCCTTTGGGCTATGCAATGCCCCTGCTACCTTCGAACGACTGATGGAGAAAGTTCTGCACTTAGACATTTGTCAGGTGTACCTAGACGACATTGTGGTAACAGGAAGAAAATTTGAAGAGTACCTGACATACCTAGATTGTTTCAGAAAAACCCTGCAGCCAACCTGAAATAAGTTCCCAAGAAATGCCACCTTTTCCAAAAGAAAATTAATTTTTTAAGCCATTTTGTGTCGGCACATGGAATTTAAACTGACCCTGAGAAGACCAGAGCAATACCAGATTGGCCTATGCCAAATGATAAAACTGAAATGCGAAGTTTCCTGGACTTATGTGCTTACTCCTTTTGATTTGTGCCCAGAATCATCACGATCGCTAACTAAGTCTATGCATAAATTGTCTAAGGCAAATAGAAAATTTTATTGGAGCCTGGATTGCAAAATTACTTTTAGTAGACTAAATAAAATTTTGATATCGGCTATAATTCTGGGCTTCCCAAGTAGAGAGGGTAATATCATTCTGGATACTGATGCTAGTGATGTATGTATTGTGGCTGTGTTATATCTGATTCAGGGTGGAAAGGAGACACCACTATAATACTTCAGTAAGGTTGATGCTACTCGCCTCCCTGTGATATGATGTACGGGGAGGGTCATAGGGTCTGAGTTAATTTTACCAGGCATAGACTATTAGGTGCCTTGAAGGTTGGGGGTAACAATATGGTAGTCACTCGGTGTTTAAAATGTACTAGGTTATATTTGTCCAGAAATGTACACACCCTTTCCCAGAAACTACCACTTTTTCGAGAATACACTTATACTTTTCCGTAAATTTACTTACTTTCCCGGAAGTTCACATATAGTACTGACCCTGCGAGAGGGTACCTTGCGAGTTGGGGGCCTTAAGGGCTGATTATAGTGCTCTGGCTAACGTTTCTGACGTCTTGGAGGATACTAGGCATCGGGACATGCCCCTGAGTGGCGGCATTGGTACTTATCTGTATTTGGTGTACTGGTAGGATGTTGTCTGGTGAGTTGGGCGGCCCCCTTAATGGGCCATCGGCTTATTTTTATTGACATGGTGGACTCATATGGCTTCCTACGGCGGTCTCGATTACGGCTCTCCACAATGGACTGTGGCTGGGTTCTCTCCTTGGTGACATCATGATTGACTCACTGGCTGACTGATTCCCGTTCGGTATCGCACTTTGCGTCCTGGCTTGATGATACTATTGTTCGGTTCCCGGCACACGACTCTCTACTCTCGCGTTTCGGCATGGTGCTCCTGTCTGTTGCCTCTCGGTGCGGGTTACAACTGTTCTACATCTCTGACTCTGTCGGGATCCGAACCCCAACCTTGGTTAACTGACTCACCCGACTGTTGGCGCCTCCGGTGCGGCATATAACAACTGACTGACCGACTTGATTCAAATGAACGATTCTGCCAGACTCCGATCCCGGCCTGGGCGTGCAATATCAATGACTCGACTGAAGCAACTCGCGCACTCGTTCAACTGCAGACTGACTGATCCAACTGCTCGACTGACTGACTGATTTCGACGAGGGGCTCTGTAAAACCTCCCCACCCGATGTATGCAACTGACTCCCTCCTTGTCTCACAAGTTGGCTTTTAAACTCTCACGAACCCCTCCAGATCCTTGCACATGTGTCCCTTGTTGGTGGAAGGGGGTGGAAGATGCTGAACAATGACCCACTTCCTCCACGTGTCAGGACTCTTGTTGTTGTAGGGAGGTGACCTGCGGTCCTACAGCCAAACATTGTCAGCTCTTCTCCCGCATCTAACTAGCGTTGCATTGGCGCAACTTTAGCTTACATCGGCAATTTTGGTGTGCTTGTCAAAATTCTCCTGCATTTTGCTAAGGGAGGGTGGATACTCATGGCCCCAATGCCACACTCTGTCAGCCTTTTTCCCGCCGCTAACTAGCACTGTATCGGTGAAACTCAGCTTCCCGCAGCATTTCTTCGGCGATATGTTAGCTCTGCTCTCCTTGGCACGTGTCATAATTCCCACATGCGGTTTTGCTCGGGGTGGGGTGGGGGTCCGAGGCAACCTTGACATGTGTAAACTGCCTATCTGTCCTCTGAGCCGGCTTATCCGCATGCGTTTCGCATGGCGCGTGTCAACTGTAGGCGCTCGCGGGGGAATTTAAAATGGCAGGGGGGTGTCAGCGATGCTTCTACTTACAATATGCATTACACATCAAGGTGCCTGAGGGAAATTACTGTGTGATATGCAGAGAGCTTCTGGCACTGGTGAAGGTAATTGCACATTTTCACCATTATCTTTATGGCAAACATTTCATCCTAAGAACTGATCATGCTTCATTAGGCTGGCTGCTAACTTTCAAGAACCTGGAAGGGCAAATAGCCCAGTGGATACAGCACCTGCAAGAATATGACTTTGAAATACATCACATGTCTGGACTACTTCACATCAATGCAGACACACTGTCCAGGAGACCATGCGAACCACTCTGTCGTCATTCTGAACGCCAGGAGTAAACGGGTGGTGAATCATGGAAAGCAAGGAAGACAAGAATTCAAGGCTCTGTATCGTGCCATTGGTCACCTAAATTGGACGGTAAGGATGTAAGGAATGATCAACTAAGTGACCGCATGTTGTGTCCAATATTGGAGTGGAAGGAAACTGTGTGTCGACCAAAATGGGAGCAGATATCTAGCCTGAGCTTGACAGTAGGCATACTGGACACATTAGAATTCACTTGTTCTTAGGAATAATGTGCTTTACAGGAACTGATAAAGTAATGATGGGAAACAAAGTCATTTACAATTGGTTCTACCAAAGTGTAGAATTCCAGAAGTGCTAAGAGAACTGTACAACACAGCAGCAGGTGGTAACTTCAGTGTAGATAAGACCCTCGACAGAGTTCGAATGAGATTCTATTGGCTACATTGTCGGGAGGATGTTGAGAAGTCGTGTCGTCTGTGTGATGCACGTACCGCGAGGAAGGTTCCGAGTGTTAAGCGACCAGGTCACCTTCAGAAGTACATTGTTGGAGGCCCATTTGAGAGGATGACAGTGGAAATTCTCGGACCACTACCAGTCACTGAGAGGGGAATCGGTACCTTCTGGTAGCACAATATTATTTCACAAAATGGCCCGAGGTGATACCAGTGCCAAACCAAGTGGCTGGCATGGTAGCTGATGCTCTTGAAGAGCATGTTTTCTCCAGGTTTAGAGTTCCACTTGAGCTCCATTCTGATCAAGTACGAAATTTTGAAGCAACTCTTTTCCAAGTGATAACAATGATTTAAAAAATGAAGAAAACTTCTACAACAGCAGTATGCCCTCAGTCGGATGGGATGGTCGAGAGGCTAAACCATATCCTGGAAAATTATCTGACGATCTTCGTAGATGAAAACCAGAAATATTGGGATTCCGAGGTACCCTTTTCTCTCCAAGCATATATTTCGGTATTCCGCGAATATTCAAGGATGCTGTTTGGGAGAGTGCTCCGCATCCCTGGTGACCTTCTTTTTGGACATCTAGTGGAAGAAGAAATAGCTACCCCAGAATATGCCATTAAACTACATAAAAAGTTAGCAGACATTCATGATTTTGCCCAGAGCCAACTTCAAATTTTATATTGACAGAATGAAAACACGATATGACCGGAGAATGACGAAGAGGCTTTTCAAGAAGGACAGTTGGTGTGGTTGTACAACCCTCAGAGGCGGAAGGGGTATTGCCCAAAGCTACAGAGATCATGAGAAGGCCCGTACAAAATCCTTAAACTGATAAATTATGTGATCTAACAGATTTGTCAACTAGGCTCTCGGGTGAAACCTGAGGTTGTCCACATCTACTGACTGGCATTGTATGAAGGTTTAGATGTTGGAGAGCCTGTTCGGGATGAAAATACTTAAGGAGGGAGCAGTGTTACGCGCTGTAGTTCGCACCGGCCGCGAGCTCCCATTACGCATGTGTGGACCCGGCTTTATAGGGGTGACCCACCTCGGCTCTCCTACCACCCCCTCCCCCCAAGGTATAACAGCTTGCTGCCCCATTGCTCGCCTGGGTGGGGGAAGAGATGTTTGACAGCGGTGATCTAGCTGGCATCACAACTCCTCCTCCTTCCCCCTTGCTGAAGAATCCGAATAGTGTTGAGTGTGCACAACAATATTCTGTGAACTAAGAGCCTCAGCGCAATGCAGCAATTAGAGAAATTTCTGGGCGATGGCCTACGACCCTATAAATATTACAGCGGTCTAAGTACCGGGAGTCTTTTGTGGGGGTCATCTGGCTGAGTGCGGGAGCGAAGTAAAGTGCGGTGAGGGACGGATGACGACGAGAGATTGCGAGACGATGGCAGACGTGTTGATTGTGGTGAGAATCGACGAGAGGGCGTGAAACCCGACGAGTGAAGGCTACTGTCCATGAGGGCGCTCGGAGAACTCTAGAAAAATGTGGACTGGTGGGAGATGGACTAAACTGTGGCGGGACTGAATGAACATGTAATAAAGGTTTTGTTGTAAATATTGGAATGATCATATATGGACATATAATTTATCAAAATAATTGAATAGATTTTGGTACATGGTCTAGTGGGAAATATTTTGAATTGTTTAATTGCATTAATTTTCTTGAAGTAATTGAAAATTAGAAAGGATTGAATTCATTAATTGTAAATAGCATGTTATATCAATTTATTGTGAAAATTTTGGTTAAGAGAATTTTGTTTTTAATTATTGTAAATAAAATTAGGAAACTATAACAAACTATTTTATTCAATTAAGATCTCCATCCATTAACGAACCTGGTTTAGCCCACTGACTTTTGAGACTGAAATTGTCAATTTATATACACATATACATAGGATGTCCCATTTATCTTTATATATGTATAGATGTGTGTGTGTGTGCATATATATACAGAGCGTCCCATTTATCTTGACCACCCACAAATACTATGTACCAAGGCTCCAAATGAAAAAGTGTTTCATACAAAATTGTATAACTGGAAAGGGGAAAATATACAACTGGGGAGTAAGCCTTGTAGCATTATTTATTAGAGATATAAAAGTAATAACATCAGTATTTTAAATGGCACCATGTATATATTGGTCAAAAGTTCAATGAAACTCGGCAAGGCCCATTTATACATGTAGCAGAACGTTCACTTTCATAACATGAAAACTAAATACGACACAGAAAGTGGGATTTCTACTGCTCGTTTGTAGTACTTTCATATTGGTACTGCGATGGGTAGAACATTCACATTAGATGTTCGAAGTGGTGATTGTTGGCAGCGATGCACAAGTTAAGTCGCTGGATGATTGACAACACTGATTCCACCAGTGTTGCTTGCTGAAGATCATTACTAGCACGCACAATACGTTCCTGCATGTTCTCTGGAGTTGTTGGAATATCTAGATAGGGTGTCTTTGAGGTAACCCCAAAAAAAAGTCCAGGGGGTTAAGGTCAGGAGACCAGGCATGCCACTGAACTTATCCTCCACGAGCAATCCACCTACCAGGATATTTTCGGTCCAGTACCAATTTATCATTCTGTTCCTTAGAGTATCTCCTCCAGAATACCAGAAATAATTGTTTGTATGAAGGTGGCTTACTCCTTGCCGTTTTGGTTACAATTCGCGAAATAAGGCCCTATAACCTTATTGCCAACCATCCCACACCAGAGGTGAACTCTCCAATGAAGCTGATGGTCCACCTGTTGAAGCCATCGTGTGTTCTCGATGGCCCAATAATGCATGTCCCTCGTATTCACTTGGCCTGAGTTGGAGAACGACGATTCATCGGTAAAAAAACATCCGAAAAAAGTTCGCTTCGGCGATAATCTGATGCTGTGCCCATTGACAGATCTCTACACGATTATGCATATCATACCAGTGCAATTCTTTGTATTAATGTACATGGTAGGGATGGAACATACTGTGCTTAAGAAGGCGATGTGCACTCGTTTGCGGAATAACAATTTCGGCTTCAATTTGGCGTGTGCAAACGTGTGGATTATTTGCTGCGGTAACCTCAGCAGCTTCGTCTGTGCGAGTTCTACTACGATTGCGTTGCTATGGGTTCAAATTGCCTGTTTCAGAATGCTTCACAACGAGACAGGAAAACATACTTCTGGACGGTGGGGTCTTGTCAGGGTATCGTTATATGTACAGTTGCTCCGTATGACTAGCATTTATTTACCCCTTTTTAAGAACAGAAGACTAGGTCGAGATAGCATAAAGTGATAAACTAGGTATGGGGAGAAAGATACCTGTTAAAGAAAATTACACGAAGTTATATGAATTAAAATAAATTATTATTTATTTTATAAATTGTGACCTTTTTTAAGAGAGTAAGTGCCATAGAAGAATAATAAGGTAAGGGACTTACCCATCTTAGTCTCCAGTTGGAGCCATGCCTCACATCTGACTCCACTCCTTCTGCCACTTTGCCCCTTTATTTTGATTGGTTGTGACGTGGTTGGTAAGTGGAGTTAACTTCCACATTGTTGATACCCTTTCGTCATTTTGACTAGTCAGCTGGACCTTCATACCTCGGCGGATCATCCAGCTCGTTTAGACATTCGTGATTTCGGCTCTGTTTTTAAAAATGGTTTGTAAACAGTGTTCTGCGCTCTTTTCGGGCCTGCGTGTGGCATTAATTTCGCGCAAGATTGTGTAACGAAAACAGCCGAGTGTAAAAGAGTGTTTGAAGTCTAGCTTGCCTCCCGAGTGACTCTGCGAATTTTCGAAATCACTTTTGATTGTTTCTCGTCATTCCTTACGTATTTACAGGGGAGAATCACAGGTGCAGTTTTATAACAACCTACAGCTGCGAAAGCAACGGTATTCGTACTTATTGGAGTGATGTTTTAAAAGTCCCTGGTAGAAACCACATTCTCTTTTCTTGTCGCTAAGAATGGTGTCTTTAAGTCACAGAGAGTTTAAAAATGTGCTTTCATTTGGTGCTTTTTTATTTTGATATAAAGTTTCTATGGGCGGATTTGTGTGTTTCACAGTTGTTCCATTGGTAATAAAGTAAAATGCGGTTACTTTGTAACAGGCTGCTTGAATTCGTCACTCATTATTTTTGAAACTTTCAGTGTTAGCGGCGTCATGCTAGCGTCACTTGAATTAGCGTCGCTTGAATTCAACACAGTTATATGTCATTTGCCTTAACATAACGCCGTCCGCATTACTTGAAGACATTGATTAAGTAAATGTGAGTCGCCAGCGGTTTTAATTAAGCCACCTGATACGTAATACTACGTAGGTAGAACTCAAAATGGAAAAATTCAAATATACACATTTAATTTTACACAATGTTAACGTCGGAAAGAACATTTCATTGTGACAATGTGGACACGCCATCATATTGGTCAGTAGCCCGCCAGTAATGAACATTGCAGAACGCAATGTAGTATAGTGCTTTTGCGGTTTATCCACACTTTTTTTTATCAAACCTCTGAGAAATCACCACATATATGACTTGTCTGGTTGCTTCCTAAGAACGTCACGTGTCACAGGCGTTTCATACTTGTGTTAACATAAAAGTGCGTTATTTCTGGTTAAATTGAACATTTATTTATATTTTATCTATAAATTAGAATATTTCATTTATTATTAAAGTGAATAAAACCGGAGAGAAAATGGATGTGTTGGTAATACCTAGAGACCTGAAGAATTCGCGGATTCATTTTAGGGCTGGCTAGAATTCAAAACACATCCGTTTATATGACTTTAGCTATTTGTCCACTCGGTGTTTGACAACTCCTGGAGAACGGTGTCCAATTGTGGCTTTCCACTGTGACAGCAGACAACCAATGTGCAGTTGATATCAGCACATTTGTACATAAGTCTGCAGAGTCTAGCCGTCAGGTCATTGAACTCGCGAATTTTTCCGGTCAATAGTAATACCTAATAAGAAATAGTTCTTATGCTAATTATTATTACTTTAAGTGCGCACGAATGCGGCGCGATGTCCGTTTGGTGTAATTCTCCAGACTCGGTTAAGTTTCGTTGAGCATGAGGTGTAGTAATATCCTGAAAGTAGAACTGAAGCAGGCGTACGTGGTACATTGTGGACCAGTTGGACAGTAGAAGGTGGGAATACAACGATAAACAGGATTTGTGTTCGTGCTGCAGTAGCTAAGAGGTATATCTTCAAGTTTGTCTCGATCTTCTGTAAATCTGTACAGTACTCGCGAAACTAGTTATGCTATTGTTTTGGAGTACACCTACATGTGGAACCTTTTCACGAGAAGCAGGTGCCTTTATTCATCTGCTATCATCAATCAAGGTCAATGTGCCTTACACAGCTGACAGGCTTTTCACCTTCAATGCACGCAGAATATGTGTTTCTAATTACCGTCCATTGCAATTGCTTCCTGTTATGAATTTGTCTTTCTAGATTTAGATATTGAATGCTGTCGGATGTCATCGTTATAGAACTGGTTCGAACTTTGGCAATGAGGTTTTTTTTTGTTGTTTACAGAGTCTCGGAGTATTTGATGGGAGACTTGGACCCTAACACCTTAATGCCGGGCCCGATTTCCAGCAAAACTAAGGTAAACATTATGTGGCTTCGTTTCAGTAATCCAGCTAAAAGGGAAGGTAATTTAAAAGTCGATAGTTATGCGTAAAATGAAAATAATAATTTCACACTCGCAAAAATATTGAAATCGAATTTTTTTTACAACTAAGCAGCATGCCAATGCATATTGTAGAAATTTCAATTTTTATGTCATACTTTATTAAATTGTTTTAGAGTTATTCAATGAAGTGTTTAAGATAAGTATTGTATAAATATATATAGCAAACTGTTTTTCCCGAAAATATTTCCTCTCAAACCAGACCTCAAAATGCTGCATATTTTTGCAAATTTACTACTGTTATTGGTCTTGTATTTTCGCGAGGACACAGTATCTTATGTGATTGGGCAAATTAGAATTACGTTACTCCGATAATTAGCATCCGTACCCTGACAGGCACCTAAGAGGCGTGAGAATTAAAATCATTCACTCACGAAAGTGGATTTAAACTTTAAGTGTTTAGAAGCATAACAAGCGTTGAAATATTTCTGCGAAAAACAGGTGGCCCTAAATATTACCAATGGCAATATGAGTAATTTTACGGACGCAGAGTACATTTTTTAGAAACTTTAAATTTGTTACTTCCATTGCTTATAACATTTTACAAGATGAGTTAACTACTTTAGCACATTGAGGTAAGTGGTAGTTTACGGTTCCGTTACAGCCCGATGCTATAATTTGCTTGAGGTGAAAATAAAGTTAGTCACATAAAATTATATCTGTGATTTTTAAACGTATTGTGTAGTGACATATTTCGTGATTCAGTAAAATATTTGAAGCGAAAGAAAAGCAAGAAAGTGAAGTATCCTCGGGATAACTTTCGAAATGGAAGTGTTTCTACTGCAATGTTTAGTAATGTTTTGTAGGCATGTGCTTTGAAAGGCACGTTTTGGGGCTGGGAAGAATTTCCTTTTTATATGATATTTTGTCATGTAAAATACAGTCGTGTATGCATTTTAATATGCATTCCTCCGACACAGTAGTGAAAAAAAAACGAATAAAATTTAAAATTTTTGGTCTCATAAAACTTTGAAAATGTAAGAATGTTTTTCTTTGCAAATAACACTAACACAGTTCAAACAGTAGAAACGTTCTAAACATACAGTTACATTCATGAGTATAAAAATATAAATATGTAACAAACAATAAAAAGACATATAGGATGAGTCAGGACAGAATATCTAAATTTAGGGAAGTGATTCTTTACAAGAAAGAAAGTCGAAAATGCACAATTTTTTTCGATAAATTCAAAATTTTGGCAGTTAAGGAGCCTTGGAAAAGAACTTAAATTAAATTTCTTTACAAATATCAGAAACAGTGTGAGATTACGAAACAATAGTTTTTACAGAGCTAAATTAAAGGGAGATCTTGACGGTGTGGGGAACGGGACCCTCGTGTGTCCTCTAATTTCGAAGCACTGTGCGGTAGTTCATGTTACGTAACGATAACGTAATCAGTATGCTAAAGTCAACGAAAAGGTTGCCGTAGAAGCTTACTCAGGTTAACCGCTTTCAAGATATCAATATGTGTATGTTGAAATTTGTGTATACTAATGCCTGAGGGGTAGGCTGCCTGCGGTGCAGTGTAACCTGACGCGAATCGCTCATACTTAGATTAGTCACGACGCTAGATACCCGCGCAGGGGAGCAACCTGAGGTA